>JADRCD010213445.1:9842-47180 GCA_019843815.1 Montemys delectorum
AGTTCTCATCTCTAAGTTGCTCAGGGCAACCTTGACCTTTTGATCTGCTTCAGCCTTCGGGAAGTCCTTGGAGTCCCTGGGGTCTTATCCAGCCACCGAGCCTGACCAGGAACTTCTCGTTTCCACTGCCGATTCCCTAGCCTATTGATTAGATGAGGAGATGGAGGGCAGAGGTCAGCCTCAGCTTCTATCTCCATCTTTAGAAAACAGACTCACACCTTTAATCCCAGCACTGGGGATGAGGGTAGGGTGGGGGAGGCAGAGGCAGGTGGATCTCTCAGTTTGAGGCCAGCTTCTCTACAGAATGAGTTCCAGGACAGCCAGGGCTACATAAACCCTGTCTCAAACAAAACAACAAGAAGAAGAAAAAAAAAAAAAGAAAAGAAAAGCAAATCAATGAGTTACTGATCACGGATGCAAACTAACTTTGGGTCAGGGTCCAAGTCCTTTAAGCCAGGCCCAGAGCCAGGGGCTCATTCCAGCCTTCTCATTCTAACAGGGGGGCACCCGCTAGGGACCTAGGGACCAGGCACTCCAAATGGGTCCACAGGCGAAATAGTGGCATCCACCCTAAGGCCCTATAGCTAGGCAGAAGGAAGTCCCAGACTCGGTAGGGAAGGGAGACATTAGCATAGGCGATCCCAGCACAATGGGATAATTTGCATATGAGAAGGAAAATCAAGAGGCAGTTAGGGACCCATAAAGCTTTCCAGCTGAGACTAGAACTCGGTAAGGACGTCTCTAAAAGGAGAAAGCAGGGTTGAGAGCAAGTCATCTGCTGCAGTATTTGCCTTTCATGTCCCCATGTCTTTTCTTCTTTTTTTTTTTTTAGATTTATTTATTATATGTAAGTACACTAGCTGTCTTCAGACACACCAGAAGAGGGTGTAAGATCTCGTTATGGATGGTTGTGAGCCACCATGTGGTTGCTGGGATTTGAACTCAGGACCTTCGGAAGAGCAGTTGGCGCTCTTACATGTTGAGCCATCTCTCCAGCCCCAGTCTTTTTTTAAAAAAAAGATGTATTTATGTAAGTACACTGTAGCTGTCTTCAGACACACCAGCAGAGGGCATCAGATCCCATTGCAGATGGTTGCTGGGAATTGAACCTCTGGAAGAGCAGTTGGTGCTCTTAACTTCCAGCCCCGCCTTTCCTATGTCTTAAGTTGTATAATTTACTTCTGCAGCAGTGGAGGTTGAACCCGGAGTCTCTGCGCGCCGCCTGGCTTGTCTTTTCTGTTTTTATACTTATCATATACTTTGCATATTTGTGGTGTTATTTATTTACTCTCATTTTTCTTTTCTTTTCTTTTTTCTTTTTTTCTTTCTTCTTTTGGTTTTTAGGAGACAGGGTTTCTCTGTAGCCCTGGCTGTCCTGGAACTCACTCTGTAGACCAGGCTGGCCTCGAACTCAGGAATCTGCCTGCCTCTGCCTCCCGAGTGCTGAGATTAAAGGCATGTGCCACCACTGCCCGGCTTACTCTCATTTTTCAAAGGCTTACTTATTTAAATTATTTTTTGATTTCTTTCATGTATTATGAGTGTTTTACCTGTGCCTATGTATGTGCACCGTGTACACACCTGCTGCTATCAGAGTTCAGAAGCAGGCAGATGCCCTGGAACGGGAGTTATGGATGGTTCAGGGCCACAAAAAAAGGCTGTATGTATGTGGGAGGGTGCATGTGTGCGTGTGTGTGTGTGTGTGTGTGTGTGTGTGTGTGTGTGTGTGTGATCAGGGGCCAGTGCAGGCCAAAGGCGTCAGGGTCCCCTGAGCTGGAGTCACAGGTGGCAGTGAATCACCCAGTATGGGCACTGGGAACCAAACTTGGATCTTCTGTGAGAGCAGCTCTTTCTCCCATCACCTGAGTCATTTTCTAGCCTTTCCAGGCATTGATTTAGAAGTGTGAAGTCCACCACAGAGGATTTGTTAAAGTGATGGTGTAGGCCAGGAAGTGTCTCTCTTGGCAGGTAAAGGCACTTGTGCCTGATGCTGATCCCTGGATCCCATGTAAAGAACTGACTCCACGATCCACTGCCCAGCGATCTCCCCAAGTGCTGTGGCCCATGTACACCAACACACACAGCACACACAGAACACACCAGCACACACCAGCACACACATCACACATCAACACACACAGCACACACAGAACACACCAGCACACACCAGCACACACATCACACACAGAATACACCAGCACACACCAGCACACACAGCACACATATCACACACCAGCACACATCACACACCAGCACACACCAGCACACCAACACACATAGAACACACCAGCACACATCACACACATCACACACTAGCACATACCAGCACACATCAGCACACCAACACACATAGAACACACCAGCACACACATCATACACAGAACACACCAGCACACACCAGCACACCAATAAACACATCACACACAAATACAATCATGATAAATACATTCTCAATTTTAAAATAAGCAACAAGCAGTGGATGGACTCTCTCCCAGTTGTTGAACTTTGATACCCTTCCTGTGGGCAGAAATGACCCATTTCTATTTCTTAGAAAAGCCAACAAAAGGCCAGGCGGTGGTGGCACACACCTTTAATCTCAGCACTCGGGAGGCAGAGGCAGGTGGATTTCTGAGTTTGAGGCCAGCCTGGGCCACAGAGTGAGTTCCAGGACAGCCAGGGCTACACAGGAAAACCCTGTCTGGAAAAAAACCAAAAAAAAAAAAAAAAAAAAAAAAAACCAGCAAAGCTCAAAAAGCCATACAGAATTCACCCCGCCCCACCCAGCTCAGTGAGGTCCCTGTCACTGGGTATGCTCCAGCCTCAGAGATACTAGGCAAGCCTAGTACATCCTCAGAGCATCTAGTACTCTCCTCTATGGCTCACCAGCTCCCTCTACAGGGTGGCCTGGCACCTCCCCTCTTCCCCCTTCTTAATGCCTGACCTTCTTAATTCCTTCCCCTTACTTACTTTGTTACCCCAGTTTAGACCAGCAGTTGATAAACTCCAGCCTAGTTTGCCCCAAGGTTGGCTTTTGTGCGGCCCTTCAGCTAAGAATGCCTCTTACAGGCAATCCCTGCAGTAGGTTTAAGGATTCTCTGAATTCAGAGCCCTAATTACTAGGTAACCCAATTAGTGTTAAATTCCAAGAAAGAATTCTATGACTTGAGCCACATGCCAGGCACAGCATGCACTTGTAACAAACACCCACCAGTACCTTAGGGAGCAGAGGCAGGAGGGTCATAAGGTCCAGGCCAACCTGAGCTATGTGTTGCAAAAAAATAAAAATCAAACAAAAAACCCTCCTGGTATTGTATGTACATGGTATACAGACATACATGCAGGGAAAATACGCATATACATAAAAATGTCAAACTATTCAAATTAAATAAACAAAATCCACAGCTGACCATCCAGCCCATGTCCACAAGGACAGAGGATGTCTCCTCACTGCTGGGCTGCTGCCCTGAGCGGGGTCTGTATTGGACAGATGAACAAAGCAAGCAACTGGTCAGGTGGCAGCTGTACCCTGTCCTGCTGCATAGAAGTAGCAGAGCATGGGGGAGCCCAGGAGCCCCAAGACATCAGAGAGAGACGGGGGGGGGGAGGGGGGAGGAGAGAGGAGGAGGGAGGGAGAGAGAACAGTCCCGCTTACAGACTTTTTTTTCTTTTGTGTGTCTTTGGGGGCACCCAGAGATTGAACCCCGTGTTCTCCTGGGCACTGGCTCAGGCACGTTCTCTCAGATGCTCATGGGCCATCTGGGCCTCATTCTGGGCTGTAGAGTCTTCCAAAGCTCTCCTGACAGCAGATTCAATCTTTCTGGGATTTCTTCTCCCCCCCCCCCCCCGCCCCACACACACAGGTCCTAGGCTTCCCTTTTTCTAGATCTCTGAACCACAGAGGGCAAGGAACTGGTCCAGAAAGGGATGCGGGATGGATGTGCAAGGGTTTAAGTATCCCTTGCACAAGCCCCTGAGATCAATTCCCAAACTCTTCCTCCCCCATAAAGCAATGGTGGGGGAAAATTTTATGAAATGTATTTGGGCCTAAAAGTTTGGGACCAGGGGCTGCTGAGATGGCTCAGTGGTTAAGAGCACTGGCTCCTCTTCCAGAGGTCCTGAATTCAATTCCCAGCAACCACACGGTGGCTCACGGCCATCTGTAGGGAGATCTGACACCCTCCTCAGGCAGGCAAATGTGTATGCAGCAGAGCACTCATTCACTAAATAAATAAAATTTTTAAAAAAATCAAAAGTTTGGGACAACCTGGGCAATACAGCCAGAACCCAAGTGTCTGAAAGGTGGAGGTGTGTGGAGAGATGAAAGGCCAGAGTTCAATCATGTCTGGCAGCATATAACCAAGCTCCAGAGGTCTGGCCTGGGCTCTGTAGGCACCTGCACTCCTGTGCATGCACCACACACTGGCACTGTTGGTATTGTCTAAACTCCACCCCCATAGGTACCTGGCAGCAGCTAGGTATGCTCCTCCCCACAGTTACCTGGCAACGGCCAGGTAGGCCTGGCCCATAAAAGGGGCTGCTTGCCCCCTCCTCTCTCTCTTACTCCTGCTTCTCCACCTTGCCTCTTGCCCATTTGTTCCCCCCTCTCCCCATTCCCTTCCCCCTCTCTCCACGTGGTCATGGCCGGCCCCTGCTTCTCTACTCTCTCCTTCTCTCTGCCTTTCTCTGCCTCTGCTACCCTCTTTAACTCCCCTCCCCATGCTCTAAATAAACTCTATTCTATACTATACTGGTGTGTGTTTGGTCCCTCAGGGGGAAGGGATGCCTTGGCACCCCCTTCCCCCACACCCTGCCAGAACATATTCTTATAATCTTTCCCTTTTTATGGTCACAACAGGTACATACTTTAAAATTATTTAAATGGCCAGGCATGGTAGTATATGCCTTTAATCCCAGCACTGGGAGGACAGAGGTAGGGGAATCTCTGTGAGTTCAAAGCCAGCCTAGTCTACAAAGTGAGTTCTAGGACAGCCAGGGCTACACAGAGAAATCCTGTTTCTTTCTTTCTCTTTATTTCTTTGTTGTTGTTGTTGTTTTGTTTTGTTTTTGAGACAGTGTTTCTCTGTGTAGCCCTGGCTGTCCTGGAACTCACTCTGTAGACCAGGCTGGATTAAAGGTGTGAAATAATATATTTTTCAACAGGAAACTACACGCTATTTATTTTCCCCATCTCCTTTCCTCCCTCCTTTTTTTCTAGTTTTTTTTTTTTTCTTTAAGGAAGGCTTTTACTACGTAGCCCAGGTTGGCCTAGAACTTTGTCAGGCCTGCCTCAGCCTCCCTGTGTGGATTGCACCACCATGTTCAGCTTCATCTAAGAAAAAAAAATTTTGCTGGGCGTTGGTGGCACACACCTTTAATCCCAGCACTTGGGAGGCAGAGGCAGGTGGATTTCTGAGTTCGAGGCCATCCTGGTCTACAGAGTGAGTTCCAGGACAGCCAAAGCTATACAGAGAAACCCTGTCTCAAAAAAACAAAACAAAACAAAAAGATGTATTATTTCACATGTATGCATTATATATGTATGAAATGCATATATAATTTAACATACATATATATATATATATGTTCTTTGGTCCATTATCTTCTCTCATCTCCTTCCTCTGGTGACTGTGTGGGAAGGCAATGATTTCCCAAGGTCTCTGCTCTTCCTTCTGGACTCATCCGAACCCTGCTCAGGCCATCAGACCTGTCCTTGGTGCTGACTCTAATCCTGTTCCCAGGCCTTTGCCTTTGCTGGACCCACAGGTCTTTCCAGTGGACATGCAGCTCAGAGATGCTAATGTCACTTCCAAGTCACAAACCTGGCTGAGAAGCTGGGTTACTGTGATAAACCAGGCAAGCCCAGCTAAGGTGTGGGTATCCTTTAGAGGCCTAGGGCTGGGGCAGGTGGCCTGACCACAATGCCTCGGGCCAGGTGGCTGTTCCTGGGAAGATAAGTGTCTGGAGGTCAAGGCTACAAGGCTGACCACAGAGGCTGCGGAGTCCTGAGTTCTGAGACCGCACTTCTCAACTGAGGATGACCATGAACTTCTGGCCCAGCCTCTACATCCAGAGGGTTGGGATCACAGGTGCGTGAGCTACCAACCTCCATTTATGCAGTGGTGGGGGTAGAACCAGCTCTGAGATATGGGCTTAAAATGAATGTTATGGCTGTGCTGCTGGGAGGGGGGTGGGGGGAGGAGTTCAGCTGGGGGTGCCGCTGGGGTGCATCTGGGATGCCGCTGGGGGTGGTACTCCCCTCACCAGAGGAACCCAGGGCTAATTTCATCCTTCCATCATTTAACTTATAGATTTGCCAGATACAGCTGAGATGCGAGGTTGATTTAGAATTTCCTATAGTTAATGAGTAAATTCTGCCCAGGAGGCCTGGGGCAACACCACCCCTTCAGGCTTTCCTGCAGGTCATGCCTAGCTTCACCCAGGAAGGAATAGCTGTTGTAGAGAAGTAGTTCATTTCAACTCTAGAATTTTTTTTTAAAGATTTATTTTATATGAGTACTCTGTCTTCATGCACACAAAAAGAGGGGATTAGATCCCATTACAGATTACAAATGGTTGTAAGCCACTGTGCAGTTGCTGGGAATTGAACTTGGGACCTCTGAAAAAGCAGCCAGTGCTCTTAACCACTGAGCCATCTCTCCAGCTTTACTCTAGGCATCAAGCCTACTCAAGGCCAAATATGGCCATGCATGATAGAAGTTGAGACAGGAGGATCCTGGGTTTGAGGCCAGCCTGGTCTACACCGTGGGATAATCTCAAAGAAAAGACAGGGGTGGAAAAGAGGGGGAACAGAATGATGAAGAATGAGCAAGCTCCTACGGGTTGGGGATTTAGCCCCATGGTAGAGCGTTTGCCTAGCAAGCACAAGGCCCTGGGTTTGTTCCTCAGCTCTGAAAAAAAAAAAAAAAAAGACAAAATAAGGGCTGGTGAGATGGCTCAGTGGGTAAGAGCACTGACTGCTTTACCGAGGGTCCTGAGTTCAAATCCCAGCAACCACATGGTGGCTCACAACCATCTGTAATGAGATCTGACGCCCTCTTCTGGTGTGTCTCAGGACAGCTACAGTGTGCTTACATATACCAATAAATAAATCTTCTTCTTCTTTTTTTTTTTTTTAAGGCAAAATAAGAAAAAGAATTAAGTACCTGGGTTTGGTCTTAGTCATCAGAGTAAAGCCGAAGTGGGTGTAGAACCCATGTCTGTAACCCCACCCATGGAAATCCAAGGGTGCCATCATCCTCTGCTCCATGTTGGGAGTTCAAGGCCAGCCAGTCTGGCTGTGAGGTCACATGGATTCTGGGACGACCCTTTGGGTTGTGTCAGTCATGGAGAGAGGGTCTGTGGCAGTTGAGGGTGGCTGATGAGATTGGAGGACTCTAAGATATAGGAGACAGTTGCATAGGAGAAAGATAATCTGCTCAGAAGGTAAAGCTCTATTAGGGAATAACAAGAGTTTAAGTGGATGTTCAAGTTAATTCCTCGCCAACTAGATAGCAGATGCCGGAACAGAACCTGTGATGCAGTGGGGGACTGTCTAGCTTGAGGCTGGCAAGTCTGGCTGTGATGTGCAGCAGTCAGTCGAGGACCACGGATACCATGACTGCTACTCAGACCAAGGGGGGAGTGGTGCAGGGATGGGCGAGGAAGGACATGGCAGAGAGCCAGGCTGGCCTCTTGTTATGTGTATGTGTATGGACTCCAGAACTCCAGGCCTTGCCTCTTCTTGACATGGGTGACGTTCGGCTTCTATTACTTAGGAGGCTGAAGTCGGACCGCAAGGTGACATTCTCTCAACACAAACCAAACTAAACCCAGAAGAGCAATAATAAATGTAACTGATTTCTTCCCTCACTCCCTCTAGGGCTCAACTCCCACACCTCTACTTACCCCACCTTTAAGGGCCAACCATGGGGCTGCTCTGCTTCTTTTCATAGTGCATCTTCCACCTGACCCAATGAGACCATTCTAGGTGCCAGACAGCACTATGACCACGTCAGTGGTTGCCTCCTGGTCTTCTCCATGTGTCTAAAGAGCCTCACTTGGGTCTAAGCTGGGCCTGTCCATCAGAATCCCTGAGGCTCTCTGGTCTCAGCCAATGGACCCTCCACCCTGATTTCTACCCATGCTCAGTCTCCTCCACTGACCCTGCATAGTTTTGCTCCCTCCACCCTCCCAGCCACAGTGCCTCATGGGTAAATAACATGCTGTCTATCACCCTGGGCCTCTGGACTCAGCTCTGAATTCAGGTCTCAGCTCAAATCTTGGAGACAGTCTACTATGTAGCCCTGGTTGGCCTCAAACTCAGACCCACCTGCATGCCTCTGCCTCTGGGATTAAGGGTGTGTGCCACTATCCCTGGGCATATGTTGCTTTTGGACTTGTTTTAGTATTACAAGGGATTTTCTTCCAGTGTCAGACTTGCAACTGGAGTCCAGGACTCAACTCAAGTGCAAATGTAGCCACTTGGAGATGCTGGAATGAACAAGCCATTTCTGGGCATCTGGACTAGGTATTTCTTCTCATCCTATCCAAGATGGAATAAACACAACGGCTCATTCTAACATGTCCACAGTCAGGGTTGAGACAGAAACTGCTGAGATCTCTGGGATTTATTCAGGTCCCCATGAGACCAAGATGGAAACGAAGCCCAGGGGCTAGCCCCTCAGAAAACCCCAGGCAGCATCCAGTGCAGGGTTCTGTACACCCTTTAGATGGTTCACTAGATACCATGGCCTCAGTTCAGAAGGGGTCAGCAAGTGCACAGTGCATATATACACAAAGGCCTGAAGTCTGAGCCCTTGGATCCATAACTGTTACACCTGAGCCACTGCAGCTGCGGGTCTAGAACCTAGCCTATTGTGAATTCCCCTATTTTAAGGGGGATGGGGACATAGGGACATGGACAGATGGACAGACTTCTGCTCAGTTTTCAGAGAAGACCTATGCTTGAGGCTCAGCTGCTGAAGTCTCAGAATTGACTAGAAGCCAGGTTGACTCAGGGACAGGCAAGAATGTTCCCTTGGACCTTGTAGAGACTGCTAGGCCCATTACTTCAGAAAAAGCTGGTTAAATGAAAACATTGCAGCTTGCTAGTTGGATAAATTATGAAATTTATTTATATTTCACCTTCTAAAAGTCAGAACATAACCACACTTTCTGGAAAGTCATTATATTAGAAACAGCGAGTGTGATGCAGGACAGGAGGTCCCTGCCGCACTGTGGCACAGCTGTGCCTTTCTCAGTTCCTCAGGACAAGGTCTTGTGGAACCTCCCTCCACACATCTCCTGAGCAAACCTTTCCAGAGGGTACAGTGAAGCAGCAGTAACGTTGGGAAAATGATCCTGTCTGACTCTGCTGGTGTGAGCTAGCTTTGCCCTGGCAGGCAGAGGCACCACTGTGGAGGTGTGGTGTCAGAAGCACAATGTCGCATGCAGTCTCAGGCGGACCAGAGCCACACGACTGGAAAGAAGACTTACCCCAAAGCCCTCGGTCTGCTAGAGGGTCTGTTGTGTGGAACAGACTGGTGGTGCTCTTCCTTGTGCTCTGTAAAATGTGCTGGATTTCCAGCTTTTAGAGCTGCTGCTCAAGAAAGCCTCCAGCAGACCACCTCCCTCGACTGCGCAGGGGCCTAACTTTCTTAACTTCCCAGGGGTATGACCCTGGCTTTACCGCTGCCTCCACACTGAAAGGCAGATTTAAAACATACTTGCACAAGGAGGCAGCAATACTGCTCAGGCTCATCAAGTTGCCAAGCAGCACACAGCAGTCGGTGCCTCCCTCCAGTTCTTCAGAGCAAGAATGTCAGCAGATACTCAACAATAGAGGGCACACGACCCAGCCACCTGAGAATACTCATCAGGATCAAGGAAAACCAAAAGCCACACACCCTATACCTTCTCCCTACTTACAGACGAACACACCCCATCTTTGCTACCCAGCATGTCCACTACAACTCTATGGTGATACCTTATGCTAAAAAGGCACCCTCAGGCATTTAAGACAGAAGCCATCAGGTGTACCAATGTGCAGGTGTAGGGAAACAGCAGTAACCAAAACATCTACCATCAGACTGTGCCACACCCAGGAGAAGAGGAGCAGAGGCCTGGCCCAGTAAAATTGCAGAACCAAGGCACCTCAGGACCACGGAAAGGAGTCCCTGCTTTATTGTGCTATTCACAGCCCAGGGATGGTCCTGGCTGGCTAGGAGGACCTGAGAGATGAACACTGGACAACAGGATGAAGGAGAATAAGATCCTGTGGGATAAGAAGCTGGACCCTTCTTAAAGCAGGCAGTAGCTGAGGTGCGGTGAAAGCAGATCATGGGACAAACAAGGTTGCCAGGGGGAAGACAAATGCTGGTAAGAGCCCAGAGGAAATAGGGCTCTCTCTGCCCTAGGGGCCCATCACCCTTGAAGAAGTGACCCTGTCTGGTGCCATGGCTCAATTCCAGATCTGCATTACATGTGAGGTGCAGGAGTCAAGGGCTCACACCTAATGCATAATGGAAGCTCTAGAGTGAGGTGGACAGCCAGGACCCGGTTCACTGGTCGATGATGGAGCGCTGCAACACCTGGTTTATCATGTCATCTTCATCAACATCATAATCCTGAGGGCAGAAGAGACAGCAGTTTAGGGAGCTGTTCACACCCAGAAGAGCCACCTTCACAGGAACCTCTCGAAAGCCTGCAGGGGGTGAAGGACCTGGGCCCTGTCTAGTTGTTGTGGAACTGGGAAAATGACTTTATCTCTCAGTGCCTTTGCTGTCTCCATCATTAAATAACAGTAACAGTTTGGGGCTAAAGAGACAGCTCAGCGGTTAAGAGTACTAACTGCTTTTCCAGAGGAGGCAGGTTCAATTCCCATCACCCATGGTGGATCATAACTCCAGTACCAGAGGATCCAACACCTATCCTCTGGCAGGCTCTGTACAATGTGGCATACAAACATACACTCAGGAAAACACCCATAAAATAAAAAATAAAAAAACTAAATTTAAAAAATAAAAGGTAATCATTCGCTAGGCAGTGGTGGCACACACCTTTAATCCCAGCACTCGGAGGCAGAGGCAGGCGGATTTCTGAGTTCGAGGCCAGCCTGGTCTACAGAGTGAGTTCCAGGACAGCCAGAGCTATACAGAGAAACCCTGTCTCAAAAAACCAAAAAGAAAAAAAAAGTAATCATTCCTGGGGCTGCAGAGATGACTGAGTTAGTAAAGTGAAGTGCTTGCCGTGTCAAGCACAGGAGCCAGAGTTTAGATCCCCAGCACCCATGTGAGGAGAGTGTATCAAGGTGCATGCCTGTGACCTCAGTGCTCTACGCTGGAGACTCAAGAGATCACAGAGGCTCACCCTACTCCAGTCTAGGTGAAGACACCTAGTTCAAAGAACAGGTGGAGAGTGATAAGACATCTGATGCTGATACCTAGCTCTGTCCATGCATGCAGATTGCATCCAAGTGCAAAGATGCAGGAGGATTTCTGAGTTCGAGGCCAGCCTGGTCTACAGAGTGAGTTCCAGGACAGCCAGGGCTACACAGAGAAACCCTGTCTCAAAAAAAAAAAAACAAAAACAAAAAAAGAAAGAAAGAAAGAAAGAAAGAAAGAAAGAAAGAAAGAAAGAAAGAGAAAAAAGAGAAGAAAGAAAGACAGACATTATTTCCATAATGTATTTATGTGCCTGTGTGTGGTGCAGAGAATGTCATGTGTGCAGGTGCCTGAAGAATCCACAAGAGGGTGCTAGATCTCCAGAGCTAGAGTTACAAGCGTGCTGGGAGTTGAACTTGGGTCCTCTGCATGCATCCTATGTATGTGCCCTTCACTCCTGCTATTCTCTAGCCTGCCCCTGGTTTATGTTACTGTCTTTACAGTGCTGGAAATAAAACCCAGCATGTCTTTCATAGGGGCAAAGGCTCTCACACTAAGCCACACTCGGAGTTCCAGGCAGCAAGCATCAATTGGAGTTGCACGCCCTGTCAGCTGGCAAAGCTCTATGAAGGCCATTTCCATCACATCACTGCCTCATCTTCATGGGCAGCTGGATGGAGTGGAATCCAACTAAGTTCTCTAAAGGGGGAAATCACACCCAGCACAAGTGGGCAAAACTAGGAGGCAGAGGAAAGAAAGGAGGAAGCCTCACAGCTGGAAAGTGCCAGAGTGTCTAAAGTCTCACTCTGGCACCCACCCACCCACAAAAGACATGTGCAGCTTCCCTCTGGTTCTGAGAGCTCCTCGATACAGAATAGGGCCCCAGGGAACCCTGTTCCAGAAACCTGAGCAGCAGTGCTGTCCACGGTCGTGCAGACTCACCACAAAAGTGTCGTAGGAGAAGCGGTGGCGGCGCTGGATATGCTCCATAAAGTTAGCGCTGCGGTAGCTGGGGTCTCCCCAGGGCATTGAGGCACAGATGGGGCACACCTGTCAGGAGGAAGCAAGGTACTGCAAGCTGATACCTGACCTGACCCTCTATGACCTCTGTTCAGCCCCCTTCCCGACAGGACAGCTTTACACAGACAAGCCCAGGTAACAAGGTATGGTCACTCTGCTCCGTAAACATGAAGCAACCCACAAGGCACTGGTCTATTCCATTCAAATGACAAGTGAGAATGGGTACAGGCTTGTATGAAGGTAAAATGCAGCTGGACACAATGATAACAGGGATGAGGCCAAAAGTGTGCACACAAAAGCCAATGTGAACAGACATGGTGCAGAGTACATATCTGTACCTCAGCACCAAGGAGGCGGAGACGCAGGTCAGCCTGGCTACATGCGCGATCTGAGGCGATCTGAGGCAGCGGCAGAGCACGGGCTGCTCTGGCTCCCGAGGGAGGGAAGCGGTACTTGTGGCACAGCTTGTGTTCCCCTTTTTGATTCCCTGCTCTCTCAGTTTGCTGGACTCAATGGGCAGCAGCCTTCCTCAACTGCTGACAAGCCCAGTTTCCTCCTGTCTCCAGGAGGAAGACACACTTCCTTAAACTCAAAAACCTTAAGTTTGTCTCCTTGACTCCAAGTCAGTGACTCTATCTCCGCTCTCCAAGCTCACATACTCCCTGCTTAACTCAGGCCATGGACACGTGAGTTCTGGGCCTTTTAGAAGTCATCTTTCACTGTGGAACCTGAACACTCCTAAGCTGGAGCTGTGAGCCTAGCTAGACAAGGATGTGGCAGCACCTGCTCCCTTCTGACGGGCTCGGAATGAGGGCACCCAGTCTTGAGCACAGCTGGAGTCTGAACCACCTATCCCAGTTCTGACAGCACCCACACTTATCCTGACAGCTTCTGGGCTAGTGCATGGCTTAATGTTAGTAAAACAGGTTAGGACCCCAGGTTCAATGTCCGCACAACAAGAACATGAAGAGAGAACATTTGCAGCTGTGTGCCGCGGTGCCTCGGGCCTGTGATCCTGGTCCTCCTGACTTGGAAGGTGAAGCAGGAGGACCAAATTCAAACCCACCCCTGCTATATGGTGAGTCTGAGGCCAGCCCAGTCTACACAAGACTCTGAGTTTGTTGTTTTTGTGATTTTTTTTTAAAGAAAAATTTAAGATATACACTGAAATATTCAGAGGGGAAAGGGTCACAGTATCTGTAAGCTCTTCCTAAATGGCTCGTCAAAAAAATAAATCATACATATATAGAACACAGTTAAGCAATGAAGGCAAATGGATGTTAGGTTAGGTGAAGGGTTAAGACTTCACTGTAGCCAGGTGGTGGCGGCGGCGCACGCCTTTAATCCCAGCACTTGGGAGGCAGAGGCGGGTGGATTTCTGAGTTCGAGGCCAGCCGGGTCTACAGAGTGAGTTCCAGGACAGCCAGGGCTATACAGAGAAACCCTGTCTCGAAAAAACAAAAAAAACCAAAAACAAAACAAAAAACAAAAACAAAAACAAAACCCAAAACATCAAGAAGACTTCACTGTACAGCCTGGTCATTTTCTATAAATCTGACTTTTTACCTAGTCAAAGAAGAAAAGCCACTTCTTACCACAGACTTGGTGTCCGTGCTGTGAGTGAGTTTGCAGTGCTCCACAAGTCCTTCCTGGTCAAAGTTCTTCTCGGGACAGTAAGGACAAGGAAAGGTATATCGGTTTGGGACATTTCTGGAGGTGAGAAAAGAGAACCATGAGCTTTTCCACACTGTCTCAACCACTGCACACTCCAAAGAAGAACTGAGTGCTTGCAAATCAGAAGCACTGACATGAACAGTCCCACCCCAGACCTGTCAACCTTAGCCAGTTCCAGTGACACCTCCAATTCTCCAAATCCACCCTCCTAAATCCTCCAACACCACACGCACCCCATGTCGTTCTGGGGAGTGGTCAGTACCTTGGCTGAAGGGACGCATCCTTGGTGGTGGCCTTTACACCTTCCATGATGTAGCTCTGGTATTTGGAACATGAAGCCACGTGGGCTCGGATCTTAGATAGGACGAACTTGAATAGAAAGAGTGGGACCAATGTTAGTGAGGCATCCATAAGAGGCGATCCCAGACCAAGGGCAAGAAGACTAGACCCAACTGGACTGAACAGTGCCACCCCTCCTGACTGAGCCAGCGGGCAGGAGCCGAGCCAGGCTGCCGATTACTCAACCTACTACATCTACTTCCACTGTGAGGTCACCCTCCCCACCACCTGCTCTCTGCTTACTGACATTTCCCAAGTGCTATTTTTAAAAGTGTGCCACACTCTGCTCTATTTTGTGCATGTGTATGTGACTTGCCTGTGTGGAAGCCAAGGACACCTCAAGCTGCTGCCCTTACTTTTCTACCTTGTCTGAGACAACAACTTTCCCTGGTAGGTAAGTCAGGCCACAAGCTTCTGCTGCAGCACCGATCGACCCACCTAAGCAGCAGGGACTACTGCCTGCAGGGTCATCTTGGTGGCCTATGCTCACATCTGAATTTGCCTCTTACTTGGGCATGGTGGCGCATGTCTGTAAGCGAGGACTGTGGGAGGCTAAGGCAGGAGGACCACCACGAGCTTCAAGCTAGCCTAACTTACACAGAAACTGAACAGTATTATGGTCTACCTCCAGCTGCATTTTTGTTGTTTTGCAACAGAGTCTTGATTTATTACCCAAACTAGCCTGAGGAAATTCTCTTGTCTCAGCCTCCCCAGCAGAGACTACAGATACACACTGACACACTTGACCGGGAGCTCTTACAGAATTATGTAAGGGGAGCAGGCTGTGTGAGGGGGGCTTTTGATCAGGATTTAAAGTGAATAAATCAATGGGAAAAAAAAGAAAAAATACACAAAATGAAGAAAAGAGCAGGGAGATTATTTGGGGGCATGCTTACCTTACCATACAACCACCAATATTTTTATTGTTTTGTGACAGGGTCTCATATAGCCCAGGCTGGCTTTGAACTTTTAACCCCTTGCCTCCATCTTCCCACTGCTGGGATTACTGGCATGCGCCAATAACACACAGCTTTACTAACCTTGGAAATGGAGAAAATTAAAGCACAAAGGAGAAAAATATCCATGAAAAAAAAGAGACAAAGATTGAGGCCAGTTTGTTGAGATTTGAAATGAAAAAAAGTGAGAGAGAAGGTTCTAATCCCAGAGTGCAGGCACCAGCCAGAGTGTACCAACTTGGTGCTACCTAGAAACTAGCCCAGGGCATGGACTCAGTATGGAGCCTAAATTGAAATGTCTGAACAAACCTGTACAGATTGTCAAAGTCTTACTGTGTACGCTGATATTAAACCCTCTGAAAGGATTAAGGGAAGAGATATATCCATTTTACAGCCATCTATGTGATGATGCTCAGAATTCAGAGTCCAAAGACATTCCCAGACTTACTGAATCTGAGGCCAGCTGAGGGTACAGGAGATAGAGAATAAAAAGTGGGGCTGGTGAGATGACTCAGCAATTATGAGCACTGACTGCTCTTCCAGAGGTCCTGAGTTCAATTCCCAGCAACCACATGGTGGCTCACAATCAATGGGATCTGATGCCCTCTTCTGATGTGTCTGAAGAGAGCAACAGTGTACTCACATAAAATAAATAAATCTTAAAAAAACAAAACAAAACAAAAATCCCCCAACAAGCCTAGCAAGACAGGCAGGGATAAGCACTGAGTCCCAGCTGTGGTGAAGACAGGCAGGGATAAGCACTGAGTCCCAGCTGTGGTGACTCACGCCTGTAACTGCAGCACTTGGGAGCAGAGGCAGGTGGAAATCTGAGTTCAAGGCCAGCCTGGTCTATAGTAAAACCTTTCTAAACGGGCTGGGGAGATGGCTCAGTGGTTAAGAGCACTGATTGTTCTTCCAAAGGTCCTGAGTTCAAATCCCAGCAACCACATGGTGGCTCACAATCATCCATAATGAGATCTGATGCCCTCTTCTGGTGCATCTGAAGACAGCTACAGTGTACTTATGTATAATAAATAAATAAATAAATAAATAAATAAATAAATCTTTAAAAAAACAAAACAAAACACCTTTCTAAACACAAACAAAACTAAAACAAAATAACAAAGACATCCAAGTATAAATTCAAATATAAAAAAAGAAGAAAGAGGACTGGAGAGATGGCTCAGTGGTTAAGAGCACCGACTGTTCTTCCAGAAGTCCTGAGTTCAATTCCCAGCAACCACATGGTGGCTCACAACCATCTGTAATGAGATCCGATGCCCTCTTCTGGTGTGTCTGAAGACAGCTACAGTGTACTCATGTAAATAAAATAACTAAATCTAAAAAAAAAAAAGGGGAGGGGGGACACAGTAGTAGCAGGTGTGCCTTGCAGTGTGTGGGACATCTGCAGTGACATCTGCCTAAAGGTAGAATGCAGCTTTCTAACTGGAACGCTACCCTCCCAACAGCCCACGTGAAAAGGGTCACCAGTGTGCAACCACACAGCAAAGTGATCCGGCCTTTCCAGACGGATCTGTGGAGGAAAACACAAGTGGTGTTTTATACCTTCTTACTGTCTGGAATAGAAATTGTAAGGATTTAAAAACCGCTCAGGAAGATAAAGCACTTGTCTATGCTCCCAGCAGCAGTGTAGGCAAGCACATGGCACAGTGGCACAGCCTAGGGTAAGTGCGCAAGGGCACATCCCACTGGCAGGGAGACACTGCTATTGCCCATCCCCTCACACTCCAGACTCTCTCTAGAGCTAAAATACAAGAGTAAAGTTTATGACTCTAGTGGCAGACTGTCAAGTTTCCTTTGAGCTCAGTGTAGAGTTCTTTCTTTTTTTGAGAGACAGCCTCATGCATACCAGGTTGGTCCTGAATTTTAGATCTTCCTGCCACCACACAGAGTGCTGGGATTATGGTGTGTGCCACCATGTCTGGTTGAAAGGGTGCTGGGGATGGAAGCCAGGCTTCTTGCATGCTAGGCAAGCACTCTATTCTGAGGGATGTTCATTTTATATATAACTTAAAGATCATGCACCACCTTTATATTCTAACTAGAACAGAAAGAACACATGAGCTACACTTTCTGAAGCGATTTCAGCAGCCCAGGCTGGTTTGTGGCTCCTAGCTTTGCTGCTGCTATATCCCTAAGTGCTTAGATTAGAGGTATGCTCCACTCCCCAGCTGAAGATGGGGATTTATTTCTATGGATTTCAAAAGTATAATGTATAAATTGCTAAACCAACTCATGAAAAAATAAAACCCAGCAAGGTGAAAAATACAAAAACAAAACAAACAAAAAATCTACCAACAACCCACCCCCCAGCAGCACAGCCACTACCACACACAGCAGGCATGCATAGGTGCTGTTGGCCAGTATTCAGGCTCCAACTTCAGACACTTGCTCTAGCTCTTTTACCATTTCATCACCAAAAGACAAGGACTCTCCATGTTAAGTCCACATACATTCTTACGGCAGCCATGGCAAGAAGTCTCTATGCTCTCGATCTGCCGCTCGAGCTCCACAGCTCGGACGCCAGGTGCCAGAGCGCTGCGACACACCCCACAGACAGGTTTCTTCGGCTTCAGACATTCCTGCAGGCATGCAGAGCAAAAGCTAGAACAAGACATACAGAGAACCTGTGTCATGCAAAGAGACAAGACAACAAAAGTGGATCCACTTTTAAGACATCAACGAATAGTGGACTGGATAATGGGCCTCTTATTCAAATAAAATGCCATGCCCTTCCACAACTGAAAACAGGAACTGTACCTGGGGTTTGGGACATTGTGGACACACACACACACCTACTATTTGGAGAAAGGCATGATGTTTGAGCCTTCAAAGCTTAGTTCTTGTCACTAGGGAGTCTGGGTAAGGTTTCCTGAGCCCCACTTTCTTGTGTAAAAGGAAGATGTTCATACCCATCTGGAGGATTGCTAGAGACTGACTATGTCCTGAAAACACTTGGTGTCTGGCACTCATGAAACGACTGTTACTATCAGAGGTGAAAGCAAAGCATTGTGGAAACACACAAACCCAGTGGAGCTAGTTATAACCCAAGAACAGTGCTGGTCAGAGCTCAGAGGCAGCTCTGGATCAACCTTGGCAGACAAGGAGAGAATATTCCATGCCATTAAATTAAAAGTTCAATCTGTGCATGGTGGCGCATGCCTTTAATCTCAGCACTTAGGGGGCAGAGGCAGGAGGTTCTCTGCATTCCAGGCCAACCTGGCTTACATAGCAAGTTCCAGGATAGCTGGAGCTA
The DNA here is from genome assembly GCA_019843815.1 of Montemys delectorum. Lineage (NCBI taxonomy): Eukaryota > Metazoa > Chordata > Mammalia > Rodentia > Muridae > Montemys > Montemys delectorum. The sequence goes on from JADRCD010213445.1 coordinate 28,490, forward strand.
CATAGAGGGACCTTGTCTCAAAAAACAAAGCAAACAAACACCAAACCCCAAATTCAAAAGTGTTAAGGGAACTTTACTCACAGGCAGGCAGATTAAACCGTACAGATCATGCAGACCAGAAGCTACTGAGGGAGGAAGGCACTCAGGCTGAAAAATGTCACATATTCAAGGAACCCAAACACCATGATCCAGAGGCAGAGGGAGCACCTGCCGGCTCACAGCACAAGAAGACTACTAAGGCACAGGACACCAAACTACTTACCCACTTTGACAGATCTTATGGTTACATTAACAAAATCTGCTGGAAAAGCCCAGGAGATATGTGATGCGTGTCTACGTATGTATATACAAACCGACATACCCCCTTTTTACTATCTTTTAAGAAATCTTTATCATTCCTATTAGGCAAAAATTCTAGTCCAGGCTGGGAGGTAACTAGTTGTTTACCTGAGGACAAAGGAGACACAAAGGCCCTATACTCTTTTTTTTTGTCATGTTTGTTGGCTCTGGTTGTCCTAGAACTTGCTCAATAGACCAGGCTGGTCTTAACTCAGAGATCTGCCTGCCTCTGCCTCCTGAGTGTTGGGATTAAAGGCGTGCATGACGATGTACTAGAAGAAAACAGTGATTTCATATGGATAAGGATAACAACAGACAGCCTGGCATGTGGAGCACAGGGAGTACCTCTGAGATGACACTAAATGGCAGGCCACAAAGACCTGGTTGCAGAGAATGCCAGAGACGACACCAAACAGGAAGGAGTGTGTCAAGTATAGAAAGGAAGGCCGTCAGGCAGTGGTGGCGCATGCCGTAATCCCAGCACTTGGGAGGCAGAGGCAGGCAGATTTCTGAGTTCGAGGCCAGCCTGGTCTACAGAGTGAGTTCCAGGACAGCCAGGGCTACCTGTTTTGAAAAACCAAAATTAAAAAAAAAAAAAAAAAAAAAAAAAAGAAGGCCTTTGGGGCAGTGACGTGGCAGATCACACAGAGAAAAGGAAAGGCAGGGTGAGCAGACCATTTATACTAAATAATAGCCCATCCCAAGGATAACTCAAGACAGCTGAGAAAGAAATCCAAGCCACACACAGATTATAGCAGCTGATTTAGCAATCTACCAGATGCTTACAGCCTGTGTGCCTGAGTTACACCCTTCCGAGGAGGGAGCATCTGGAGCTGACTTTCAGTTTCTACTTCCTAGAAACCAGCACCAACTAGCTTAGCTTTTCTTTCTTTCAGTGCTCTTCCCTCCCTTCCCCAGACAGGGTTTCTCTGTGTAGCCCTGGCTGTCCTGGAACTCACTCTGTAGACCAGGCTGGCCTCCAACCCAGAAATCCGCCTGCCTCTGCCTCCCAAGCACTGGGATTATAAAAGGCGTGCGCCACCACTGCCCGCTGTCAGTGCTCTTTAGCTTCTAGCTATCTGCGCTCCACCAGATCCGAAAGGGTGTAGCCACAGGGCTTGACCTGAATTTCATAACATCAATGCCCCCAGCACAGCCCTAAACTCTCTAGCTTCAAAGGCAAACATTAAAAATCAAGTACGTAGAGCCCAAAGCACTTGGTGGAGGCTCAGAGATGTCAGCTACCTCAAGCAGCACCAATCTGCTCAATACTGGGGCTGGGCACGACAGTACTGCTTCTTGCCCTCTGACCTAGGAAAAGGCCAAGGAAGCCTCAAACTGGCGCGTCATCAAGCTGTGTGCTTTCACAAATGCTAGCAGCCCCCACATGCTCTCCTACTACACAAACCACAGTCATTAGGATTTCCTTTAAAAAATACGTGTTTGCCACCGAGGACAGCTGGAAATCAGAGGACAGTTTGTGGGAGTCAATTCTTCTCCCATGTGGCTCCTCAGGAGCGACCTGAAGTCATCAGATTTGGTGACAAGAGCCTTCAGCTTCTGAACCATCTCACTGGCCACTACTTACCATCAATTTCCCGAGGGCCAAATTGCCTTAACTCTATCCCAAAGCAGCACACAGAGGGCATGCAGACACTCCACTAACCCGACTGTGAGGGGGTCTGGGGATGCTCACGGTGCCGAATACGGGTTGACACTAACGGGCAGGGAGGACATGTTGCTCTGTACCATGAAAAACCTAGCAGAGTCAAGAGAGAAGGGAGGGAGGGAGGCCATCTATGTCAGGACCTGAAGTAGTGGTGGCAGGTGATCTATCGGTCCAGGCTTACCTACACCTGAACCCAAGCTGGCAGGAGCTCAGTGTCCCTGGAAGTCACAAGCATCCTATGGTGCTGGAAGGCCCTGTCTTGCCCTGCATGGGCGGCGTCTCTGGACCAGACCCGACCCGGGCATCGCAGCTGGGGATGGTCTGGCAGGTGAGGCTGCCCTGAGCGAGCCTTGACACTTGCACTTTGATTCACCCGGCAAAAGGCTGGCACTCACAGGACGGCGGCGGGAATGCCCGTGCGTCCAAAGAGGATGCTGGAGTTGGGGAGTCAGGGAGACCAACCCCTAGGTGGCTGCCAGTGGGCGGGGCCGCCGAGAAAATGAGGGACGTGGTCGAGCATCCCCAGCCTCCTCAGCTGAGGGCTGGTGTTCGAAAGGTGCAAGAATAGAATGCAAGTCCCGCTACGCGGTCACAGCACCCAGGGCAGCCCAGGCCGCCCTCGCTCACCTCCCGAAGCGGCCACGGCAGCCCGGCCTTCATCCAAGCCGAGGGACGCGCGCCTCCGCGAGCACCCCGCACCCGTCCGTGGGGCCAGCCGAGCCTCCCGGCACTTCCCCCTTTGTTCCAGGCTGGCCTGGCGCCACGCTTCGGACGCGCAGCCGGCGGGCGGCCCGGTGAGGCGCGACGCCGAGGCTCGAGGGGGCCGGCCGTGCTCCCTCGCCCGACGCCGCCCGGCCGCCCGCTCCGCGCGCCCCCTCCCCGGCGGGCGCCCGCCACTCACACGTGTCCGCAGGGCACCTGCACCGGCTTCTCGAACACTTCTAGGCACACGGGACACGTAAAGCGGCTGAGGGGGTCAGTCTCGGACGCCGGCTTCGCCGACTGCGCGGCTCCGTCGCGGGACTCCGGCTGCGCCGCCGCCATCTTGCCGCCGAGGAGCGTCGCGCTGAGAGAGAAAAGAGCCGCCGAGGGGGGGCGGGGCCACCGTCGTCTGCGCACGCGCAAGGGGCTGGGCTGGGCGGAGTCCGCAACCAACCGGAGCTTTTTGGAAGGCGCCGCCCACCAGGTGTGCGGAGGGCATCCCGGTGAGAGCCTCGAGGACCCGTCCACGCTGTGCCCACAGAACTCAGACCATGAATGTGTATTGTTATTACAGTTCACCTTAGCTAGCTCACCAACTTGCCCAGGCGAGCTTTGAACTTGAGGCCATCCTCCTGCCTCAGCCTACCAAGTAATTGGCTGTACGGTCTGCACCACCAGGTGTGGCCAGATGATTTTATCTGATTTCTCAAGGTTTTTCCTGACCGAAAAGGAGGAGACAGGGTTTCCTGCCTGCACCTTTAAGGGGATATGAGTGTATCTCACAGACTCCCCCCTGGCTTGAAGGTGGATACCATCCCCGTTAATCTTCCCAGTTGTCTAGACATACTTAGTGCCCTTTCCCTATGGCTTGTACGTGGCCTGGAAAAATAAAATAAAATAGGACAGAGGCTTGGACTGAAGGAGGTATAGTATAACAAGAAGGCTCTGGACGGTTAACGGTCAGCCAATATCTTGTAGGTGCCAAGAGTTCTGGTAGGTTTGGGTACTGCCAGGGATTGATTCTAATCCACAAGGGGTTGAGTATCTGGGAAATACTGTGTCCATGGCTGGGGTGTGGCCACACAGGTAGAGCTCTTGTCTAGCATTTCGCATGTGTTCCTGGGTTTCATCCCTAGCAGTGTATATGTCGTGTGTGGTAGTGTACACTCATGCGTGGTAGTGCACACTCAGAATCCCCAGCACTTGATAAGTGAAGGCAGAAGAAGTTCAGGACTATCCTGGGCAATATCGTGAGTTCGAGGCCAGCCTGGGATACAGGATGGTGGTATGCTCACCGGTAAAACTCAGAACACTTTGAGCTTTGAGGTGAGCCTGGATTGCATAGAGAGACCCTTTCTCAAAACCAAAAGCAACAAACAAAAAAGGTGCTTCTAAAAATTTGCACTTCAGGGAGCTGGAGAGCTGGCTCAGCAGTCAAGAGCACTGGGTGCTCTTCCAAAGGTCCTGAGTTCAATTCCTAGTAATCACATGGTGGCTCACAACCATCTGTAATGGGATCTGATGCCTCTTCTGGTGTGTCTGAAAACAAGGTATTCCTTTATTAAATAAATAAATCTTAAAAAAAAAAAAAGTTGCCCTTCAGGATGAACCTGCAGCTAGCATGCTTGCAGCCCTGGGTTAGACATCAGCTTTGGAGAACAAGATACCTGGCTCATGAAGAATCCAGAGCCTACTATACTTTTATTATGCCTGGCTCCTTTCCTTCCTTTTTTCTTTTTAATTTTTTCTTCATACATGTGTATATATGCAATTATGTAGGTGCTTTCAGAGACCAGAAGAGAGTGTTGTATCTATCAGTTGGAATTGCTGGCAGTTTTGAACCACCCAGTGGGTGAGGGTGCTAGGATTTGGTCTGTCCTAGGCAGTAAATGTTCCTGACTGCTGAGTCATCCCCTGAGCCTCTACTATAGTTTTCTTCCTGTCAAGGGATCCTGGTATGTTAACAAGACTCAGCGTGTGTCTTCTCCTTGCTTGCTTCAAAGGGCGAAGATGCTTGCTTTCTGCAAATGACCCTTTGAAGTCCTGTGCCTGAAGGGCTATACAGTATACACACTAAAAGCCATGACCTCTGAGGATTGTTTTCGGAGCAATTAAACAGCACCCAGACGAGATCAAGATCCAACCCTGTGAGCTATGTCTACTTGGAGGTGGGTGGGGCAGGGTAGATCCTTAGTAATAACAACTCTTAGCCAGTAGTTACCTCTGGACTTGTGGGTAGGTGCCATGAGGACTTTGAAGGACTGGAGTTGGGTTTATATAGGGAGAAAAGGGAAAGATGATGGATTTGTGGATTACGTATTATGAAGGAGTTAGAGAACACACATGCCTGCTTTGGGGGTGACAACCTCCTCCAAGTCAATGAGTGCTTAATCCAGGAACTCGATGGCCTCTGTAGCCTCCAGAGGATCCAGGCTGTACTAGGACAGGAAGCCTCACAGGGTAAAACCTGCTGTAGACTCGCTCCCTGTCAGGTTCAGATGAACCCCTTTCCTCCTGGTATCTCTTCCAGCAGGCAGGATAACCTGATGGCTGGAAGGTGGCTCAGTTTGTGAAGTACTTGCCTAGCACACGTGACCCAGCATGATGCTAAACAGGCAGGTACCATGCTCCTCTAATTCAGGTTATGGAAGGAAAACGCAGCAGAGTCAGGAGATCAAGGCCATTCTTTTTTCTTCTCTTTTTTTTTTCTTTTTAAAGATTTATTTAATGTATATGAGTACACTGTCTTTGTCTTCAGATACACCAGAAGAAGGCATCCCATCTCATTACAGATGGTTGTGAGCCACCATGTGGTTGCTGGGAATTGAACTCAGGACCTCTGGAAGAGCATTCAGTGCTCTTAACTGCTGAGGTATTTCTCCAGCCCAAGGCCATTCTTGTTAGCACAGCAAACTCTTGGCTGCACGACACCATCTCCAACAATGAAGTCAAATCAAACTAAATCAAGGCAACCTTGAGGAGGGAACTATGAATGTAGGTCAAGTAACCAAGGTTTGGGGAAATGATTCCACACTCAGTCTGGCTTGAGGCACACACTCACAATCATGAGACAAACTACAAACATACAGTTAGAAATAGGCTCAATGTGCTGGGCTGTAGCAGTGCATGCCTTTGATCCCAGCACCCTGGAGGCAGAGGCAGGTAAATCTGAGGCCAGCCTTGTCTACAGAGTGAGTTCCAGGACAGTCAGTGGACGACAAAAAAAGACCCTGTCTCAAAAACACAACACAACACAACCAACAACAACAACTGTAAAACAAAAAGAAGTAGGTTCAACAACCTGGACAGACCGCTCCGTCTGTCTGCTCATCTAGAGGGTCCGAGTCGGCTTCCTAGCACCCACATTAGGCAGCTCCCAATCAACTTTAACTCCAGCTTTAAGGGACCTAACCCCCTCTTCTGTCCTCTGTGAACACTGGTCACAAATGTGGTGTACAGAGTACATGCAGGCAAAATACCCATACACATGAAATTAAATCTTTTTGCACCTACACGTTAGCGTACAACTGTCCATTCACTCCAGTTCCAATGCTCTTTTCTGGCTTCCATGGGCACCAAGCACACACACAGTGCACATACATGCATGCGGGCAAAACACACAGAAAACAAAACAAATATATATATAATTAATTTTTAAAGAAAATCTTTAAAAAATAAAAGGCTTGCTGTCCAGAGGGAGGACCCTCCGATGTGTCCGATGTGTCAGAGATACTTCATTCAATCGAAAGGAATGGTCAGATTTCAGGACTCACATCCACAGTCTAAGTAGGCCGATGAAGAGAATTACCTTTAAGTTCAGAGACAGCATGGTGCTACATAGTGAGTACTCAGCCTTGGTCACAGTGAAAAACTCTGAAGAAAACATAAAGGAAAAGGGACGGGCTGGAGAGATGGCTCAGCGATTAAGAGCACTGACTGCTTTTGCAGGGGTCCTGAGTTCAATTCCCAGCAACCACATGGTGGCTCACAACCATCCATAATGAGATCTGATGCCCTCTTCTGGTGTGTCTGAAAACAGCGACAGTGTACTTATATATAATAAGTAAATAAATCTTTTAAAAAAAGGACTATAATGAGCAGTGGGCGTGTTAGTGACGGGAGGCCAGTGCTTCTCAACCACCCTAATGCTGTGACCCTTTAATACAGTTCCTCACACTGTACTGTCCCCAACCATAGAATCATTTCATTGCTCCTTTATAAATTTTGCTACTGTGCTGAATGGTAATGTAAATATCTGATATGCAGGATAGCAGAGGGATGGAGATCCACAGGTTGAGAACCGATACTCTAGGCTCTTTCAAAGGTATGGGAATAAGGTCAGATGGAGGGCTGGCACAGTGGGTGGCTTAGGCCATGGTGGTAGGAGGTCAGGACTGACTACATCAGGTTATCCTCTCACCTCCACACCTATGCTATGGTGTGCAGTGACAGCTCCCCTGCAAATACAATAATTAATGTAAAAAACAAACAAAACCTATAAGCCTTCGGCAGGTGGCTGCACCCACCTGTAATCTCATCACCTAAGTGGGGGCAGAGTTCTAGGTCAGCCGAGGCTACAAACCAGGTTTTGGGCGAGCAGGGCTATTAACAACTGACCTCCCATAAGGACAGCTACAGTTGCGCGCTTGGTCAAGCACTTGGGCAGATCTCTCCTCACCCATATTTATCTGGCTGACAAGTGCTGTTATCAGCCGGAAGCTGACAGATGAGGAGCCTGAGGCTGAGAGGCCTCAGGCTTTCTAGTGCTCATTAGACACTGTGAGCTACACTCTGGAAGATGCCCTTCCTACTATGTCCAGTACAGTGTGTGCCAGGCTCTGTACCTTGGCACCTAGTTATGTGCTTAGCAGCAGCTGAGCTCTCATCGCCTGGCTTTTTCCTTACCTGACTGCTTTCTTCCCTCCAGCTTAAAGGAAAGCCAGACCTGCCCACATGCTTAAAACCCAATCAAAAACTACAGGATTTTATTACTTGAAATATTGGAGACTGAACCTGGGGCCTCATGCTGTGAGGGCAAGCACTCTACTGCTGAGTTATATAGCCCCGTTTTTTTTTGGGGGGGGGGCTTGAGGGTGGGGACAGGGTCTTACTATGCAGCCCTGGCTGTCCTAGAATTTCTGGCCACTTCCATGCTCTGCCTCCTGAGTACTAGGATTACAAGCACACATAGCAGTACCCAGCAAGTTCTCTCTTTTTTCTTTAAAGGTTTGATTTTATTGGATCTGGTGGCGAGGGAGCGAAGATAGATGCAGGGCTAGAGAGATAGCTTAGTGGTTAAGAGAACTGGCTGTTCTTTCAGAGGACTCAGGAGGCATTCCTAGCATTTGGAGACTAGCAGTGATCTGTAACTCCAGTTCAGGAGGATCTGATGCTGCCCCCTTCTAACCGCTCCTGGCACGGCACTGCAGGCATGAGGTGTCAGATTTACATATCGGCAGACGCATACTCTTACACATAAAAATAAGTATTGGCTGAGCAACTCCAGTTCTAGAGGGTCTGAACATTCTGCCCTCTTTTGGTCTCTGTGGGTACTTCATGACATGGTGCAAACTACACATACACATACAAACTACACATAATTGAAAACAAGACTTATTCTTTATGTGCAGCTGAGTGTCAGCTCTCCTGGAGCTCGTTACAGGTGACTGTGGACTGTGTAATGTAGGCGCGGGGAACTGAACTTTGGTCCCTCTGGAAAACAGCAAGGGTTCTTAACTGTTGAGCGCCTGCCTCCCTGTTCCTTTACACCAGACTACTCACTATGGAGGTCTCAGACTGGTGTTGAACTCACAACCATCCTCCTGCTTCAGCCTCCCAAATGCTGGGACTGGAGTGCTTGGGGAAGGAGGCGTCTGACCCCACACTCCTGTCTCCAGTCCCCGCGCCTACATTACACAGCCCACAGTACCTGTAGCGAGCTCCAGGAGAGCTGACACTCAGCTGCACATACACAAAGAATAAGTCTAAGCTTGGCTTTGGATACTTGCTGATACTGACTGATGGTATTTTTTTTTTTTTTTTTTTTGTCGTCACAGTGTCTTTTTCTGAGTGTGTTTTGAGGCACCGAGTAGAGTTCCATAGTGCTCTGCAGGGACAGGTTGGCTAGGCAGCCACATCACTCACTGGCTCGCTTAGAGCAGACTCTTGGTTTGCTATCATAATCACACAGCTTCCTGTCCTGTGTTCCTCTCACAGAGGCCAAGGAAGTCCACCGCGGAGTCCTTGCCATCGTAACTACTCTGACTCCTTTGGCTTTTGTTCTGTATGCTACTTTCGTGATTTATGAAAAAAAAAATAGAAAGAGGTAGGTAGAGCTAGCTCCTAAAGAGTGAAGGTGCCTGACTGTTATCACATGGCCGTTATGTAACCTGTGGATGGATCGTTGTGTAATAAAGTCTGGATATGAAGCACAGAAGTCAGCAGCCTTCATTAGGGTAAAGGATGAGAAATGTACCTCTCTTGAGACTGTAAGTCCCTCTGACAGGAAATGTCAGGCATTTCCACCCCAGGCTTCCCTCTTGGCTGTCACAGAACCATAGAGGTAGAAGGGACTTTTCCGCAGCCTTGTGTGAAATACAATCTTGTCACACTGGCATCACACTGGCTCAGAGTGCTTTCTTTTTCCTTTTCATTGTTTGGGGGGTTGAGACAGGTCTCATGTAGCTCAGGCTGGCCCCAACTTACTCTGTAGGCAAGGAACTCCTGATTCTCCTTCCCCATCTATCTGAGCACCAAGCTTAAAGGCGGGCACCTCTACTCTTGACTCTCAAAAAGCTTTTTCTTTTCTTTTTCTTTTTTTCTTTTTTTTTTTTGAGACAGGGTTTCTCTGTGTAGCCCTGGCTGTCCTGAAACTCACTCTGTAGACCAGGCTGTCCTCCAACTCAGAAATCCTCCTGTCTCTGCCTGACAAATGATGTTTAATGTCTTAAATTTTAAAAATTATTTTGTGTATGAACTTTTTTTTTTTTTTTGTCTGAATGTATGTCTGTGCACCACTTGTGTGCAATGCCCTCAGAGGCCAGCCAGGGGGTGTCTAATTCCCTGGGACTGGCATGTGGATCTGGGGAACACAGCTCTTCTGCAGTTCATCTCTCAGAGTTGCAAGTAAACGTGGCAGTGAGGCGTTTAGAGAAATCTGTGAAGAGTCAAGTGGCAAGCTGTTGGGACGTAAGCCAGTACAGACTGTGCAGGCCCTGCAGGAAGGTAGGGCATTGCTCTTATCTGGTTTCCATGATTAGGGAACTAAAAATCCAGTTTCATTCAGGAGACAGAAGCAGGCCAAGCTCCATAAGGTGGAGAGTAGCCTGGACTACAAATGAGTTCCAGGCCAGCAGGATTAACACTGAGCTCTAGACTGACCTGGACTACCCATCTCTAACATCAACGCCTTCAGGTCCTAGTGTGTGTGCTCACTGTGTACTGAGCAGTTCCTATTATTATTTTTTAAATATTTATTTATGAATACTCTGTGTGCACATACACCTGCATGCCAGAAAAGGGCATCAGACCACATTATAGACGATTGTGAGCTTCATGTGGTTGCTGGGAATTGAACTCAGGCCCTCTGGAAGAGTAGCCAGTGCTCTTAACCACTGAGCCATCTCTCCAGCCCCACTAAGCAGTTTTTATGTAGTTCATTCTGACTACATCTCACCAGGGAGCTGGCATTGTTGTTGTTGTTGCTGTTATTATTTTTAACAGGTATTATGATGCAGGTCAGAGACTAAGTGGCAAGTTCAAGGACATGCTCTCTGTTAGTAATCAGTTAAATCCACACTGGGTGTCTCCCCACCTTCTGTTTTCCTTGTTTGGAACCGAACCCAGGGAATACAGAATCTAGACAAGGGTTCTAAGACTGGGCTCCAACTCTAACCTTTTATTATTATTTTTTTTTCAGGGAGGAGCTCGATAAGTTACTCATCCTGACTCAGCTTTCGGAATGGTTAGGATTACAGAACCGCGCGATGAGGTCGTCTATGAATTAATAGGGATCTATTATTTCCGTTATTATAATTACACCCACTGTTATTGAGAACGAGTTTCGCTATGTAGCGATTTACTTTTATTTTACGTATATGAGAGTGTTGCCTGAATCTACGTATGTGCACCACGTACAAAACGCCAGATAACCGTGGAAGTGAGAGAGGCCATCCCTGGTACTGGTGTTATGGATGGTTGGAACCCGTCACGTGGGTGCTGGGAACGGAACCCAGGCACTCTGCCAGCAACAAGTGCCAACTGCAGAACCCTCTCCAAAGCCTTCTTGACCCCACCACCCCACCTCGATCAGCATCCTTAACCTCGGTCGCCAGCAGTAACAACACCCATGGCCCCCTCTCCAGTCTCGCAGGACTTCTGTCGTTCCTTCTCTGAAATGGGATCGCGGGTCTTCACGTCAGTCCGGGCTCTCCAGCACTGTCCTGACCAAGAGAAAGTTGGCGAGGTGAAAAAAAAAAAACAAAAAAAACAAAAAACCATCACCAACAAAAAACCCCCCAAAACCCCAAAACAGCAAAAAACCAATCTCCCGGCGCAGCAACCTGTTTCCATGACAACCCGGCCAGCCAGCGTCCGCCGGTGAAGTGCCGCGCGTCACTTCCAGGTCATCTGCTTCCGGGTTCCGCTCGTGCCTTCCCGCGGTCCCTAGGCGTGAGGTCCGGTTCTGCGGAGAAGCGCTTGCCCTCCGCCTCCTGCCACCTCCTCTCCGTTCCTAGCGTTCACCGGCTCGCCACAGGCTTCCGCCACTCATTCCTAAGCCCAGCGCGCAGCCGCGGTCCCGCCTCCCTCAGGGCACGCCTTCGTGCGCCACTTCCGGGACGAACACTTCCGGGCTGCGTCTGCCCCCGGTACTGTTCTCGGTTCCCGGAGCCGGCGGGAGCGGCAGGGCCGTGCAGGCCCGTGCTTTGGAGGCGCTCGCTTTCCTAGCAGGCAGCGGCGGGTGAGTGCGGGTCGGGCAGGAGGGCGGATGCCTGCGCGCGTTGTCACCGACCAGGCCCGCGGCTCCGTCCCCGCAGCCGCGGCTGCTCCGGCCGCAGCCCTGGCTCTCGGGTGAGGGCACACGCGCCCCCGGCGCCCCCGGGGGCAGGCACCGCGCTACGGCTCTCAGTCGGGAAGGGAGACTGATCTGGCTTTGGATTCACCGAGTGACCTTGGCTGAGTCGCTCTGCTTCGGGATCCTGGGTCTCCGGGTCTGTGAGGAGGGACGGGGCGGCCTTCCGGGGCCGCGGTGGGCGTGGAAAGGGGACCCGGGCATTGCACGATGTCCGGGTGCAGCAGGTTTGTAATGACAGACCCCGGCATTTCATTGGCAGGCCGAGGGGCGTTTGCGAGAGCTTGCCCGGTGTATGCGATGCCCTGGGTTCTGATCCTAGTCCCCAGCACCACCGACAAAAGACACCACCGGTGGGAACTCCTTCCTTTGAGCTTGGGGTGTTTTCCCCGCTGCCGTGGCGGTCAGAGGCTCACGAAGCTTGGAGTAGCCGCCACAGGTTTACATTCCCTGCAGAGAGGGGGCTTGGCACCCTTCAGGACCGAGAGAGGCTCTGCGGGGAGGTAAGCCAGGCTCCAGCACAGCCCAGGTTGTTTTCAGAGCTTTGGAAGGCCCCGGTGGCGGTGTTTCTGGAGGCTGGTAGGGGTGTGGGGCCCCTGTATTGTTTTACAGTCAGTAGGAGATGCCAGGAATGGATCTGGGAGCCTCTTGCTTAGAATAAATGCATAGAGAGGTTGGGCGGAGGGGACGGTGGTAGAGGCACATCCCTGATCCTGTTTGGAGACTGAAGCTGGATCAGGGGTGTGTAAACGTGAAGATTGGAGACCTGGGACCCAATGCATTTCAGTGTTGCCACGGGGCACATTTTTCTTGAATGGGCCAGCAAAGGTAAAGTCGAACCGTTGCTCTACTTCCCCGATTATTTTGGTTCTATTTAGCTGAACTTTAAACGCGTTCGGCTTTCCACACTGGATGTTGGCGCCTGTGCGCCAGTCTTGTCTTCACTGACTTGCTTTACAAAGGCTCCCAGATGGGTACAGGAGGTGCCACCCAGAGCTGATGACACTAAGCATCCTTCTGCTTATGTGTTCCGGATATTCACAGAGTTTTATTTTTTTCCCCTGCCAGCCTGGTATGGCTTGGCATCCCAGTCATTGGGTTGCTTGGAGAAATTAACAGCTCTGTCGCTCGCTGGGCTGTCTTGCTCTCCCGTAACCAGGCTGTGTTTAGCAAAGAACGTGGTTTTTGTTGTGTTTTCTAGAGTACTGGGAATAAATTGCTGGCTCTGTGCTCAGAAAAGACACCAGTTAGGGCCAGCCACAAGGCAGCTTGTATTCTTAGGAAATGTATTCATCAGGGATGATGTAACTGCCTCACTGCTGGCTGGTCTCTGGCCAGCCTTTCTCCTGGGCTCTTGAGCTTACATCATAAAGAGGTTGGTGGCTATCCCAGCCCATTTGGTGTGGGAAGATGGAAGTTTTGCTACTACCAGACTTCGCTTCCTGGCCATAGGGCATTTTGACTGACCAAGTCTTTCAAGGAGCCCAGTCCAGAAGCTGCAGCAAGATGGCTTTTGCCTAGGGTTAGATTCAAAATCAGGTCTCAGATCCGCTTCTTCTTGGCCCTGTGACTTAGGACAAGTGAGCTGGCTCTCCATGTTCAGTTTCTTCTTTAATATTGGGGTTGTCCTGTGGATCTTACTTATTTTTGAACAGCTGGCACAGGACCTGCATATGGTGACCCCTTTGTAATTGGTACCAATTGTAGCCAGAAACAAGTGAGCTGAATGAGAGGAAGCCAGTCCTTGGGGCTTGTTGGCCCATTTGGTTCTGCTAGAGACATTGATTGAAGCTGAGCCTCTGTTTCCCCAGCTGTTTCAAGGATGCAATGGGAGATGTGATTAAACTGGGGAGCCTGTCATGCCACTTGGAACATAGTAGGCCCTTATTCACTGTTTCATTCTCTTACCCCGTTATGTGTGGTGTTTTCTGGTGTTCACACTGTGCATCTAGCTACAGAGGAAGCCAGAGGTTGCATGACTTTCTCTTAATCTCTTCACTTTAAATTTTCTTTCATTATTTTCATCATATGTGGTTGGGTATTTTGTTTTCATGCATGTCTGGACCTCATGCATGACTTTGAGTCTCGAAAAGAGTGTCAGATCCCCTGGGCTAGAGTTACAGACTGTTGTAAGGCCCCATGTGGGTTCTGGGAGTTAAATCCAGGCCCTCTGTAAAAGCAGCCAATGCTTTTAACCACTGAGCGATCTCTCCATACCTCCCCCACCTCGCACACACTTTTTTTTTTTTTTCGAGACAGCATTTCTTTGTATAGCCCTGGCTGTCCTGGAACTCACTCTGTAGACCAGGCTGGCTTCGAACTCAGAAATTCGCCCGGCCAGGTGTGCACTGAAGTCAGAAGAGGGTGTTGGATCTTCTGGAACTGGAGTTATGGACAGCTGTGAGCCATTATATGGGTGCTGGAAACCAAATGGCAAGTTCCCTGTAAGAATGGGTGTTTTTACCACTGAGCTATCTCTCTAGCCACCACTGCCTCATTTTTCCCTCCTCTCGTTCATTCTTTTTCTTTTTTCTTCTTTCTTTTCTCTCTCTTTTTTTCCACAGTGCTGGCTACAGTGTGCACAGTGCCCTACTGAGTGCTGAAATTCTGGTCCTCATGCTTGCATGGAAAGCACTGTGCCCACTGAACCATCTCCCCAATTCCTCTTTCTGATTTTTGATACAGGATCTCACTCTGTAGCCCAGGCTGGCCTTGAACTCTTAGAGATCTTCCTGTGCTAACCTGAGTGCTGGGATTCATTTGCTTTACCCTTCTCCTCTTTTCAGCCTGTTCTTGAGAGTAGTCCAGTCGGGGCTTAAGTGCATAGTAGTCCTCCTGCCTCAGCCTCTTGAGGGCTAGTGTATTAGTCAGGGTTCTTTAGAGTCACAGAACTTATGGATGGGTTCTATATAGTAAGGGAACTTGTTATGATTACTTAGTCTGTAGTCCAACTCCCCAGCAGTGGGCAGCTATGAATGGAAGTCCAAGGATCTATAGTTGCTCAGTCCCACGAGGCTAGTAGATTCCAACAGATGTGCTGGCAAGTAAACACAAGCAGGAGAAGAAGAGCCAATCTGCCTTTGTCCAGTGTCCTTATGTAGGTCTCCAGCAGAGGGTGTGGCCCAGATTAAAGGTGTGTGCCACCACGCCTGGATCTGGGACTTGATTTGTCCCAGATGACCTTGGACTCAGAGATCTCCTTGGCTTAGTCTCCTGGGATTCATAGGCACTGTGCCTCAAGATCGCCACGCCAAGACCCAGGTCAGAAACTCGTATTTCCCTGCCTTGAGACCTGGATCACAGGTGAGCCTTCCAATTCTAGATTGTAGTTCATTCCAGATAGAGTCAGGTTGACAATCAGGAACTGCTACTGCAGCCAGGTTTCTAGGTGTGGGCTCCTGCTCCCAGCTCAGGATCCCTCCCACATGGCTTCCCACGCCCATTGCAGGACCATGAGCACCCTCTAAAGCTATGGGTCTCCTTTCCTTTTTTGTTGTCTGCCAGCAGCAAACAGGGTGTAGAGTGAGGGGCCACTGCTGAACAGCACCTCTGAGCTGAGTGGGGCTTAGAGGATGGCTCACTTTGAAAATATCACCTGCTTGGAGCCCACGGCTGACTTCCATGGAGAGAAAAAAATAGCCATGTTTATGAAAATGGTGTGGCAGCCTCCCGCCGCTGCTGTCTGCCTCAATTGTTTTTTTTTGGTTTGGTTTGGGTTTGGGTTTTGTTTTGTTTTGTTTTTTGTTTTTTGTTTTTTGTTTTTTGTTTTGTTTTTTGTTTTTTGAGACAGTTTATATATCCTTGGCTGTCCTGGAACTCACTATTAGCTGGCCTTGAACTCACAGTGAATTGCCTGCCTCCTGAGTGCTGGTCTTAAAGGCATGTGTGACAATACCTTTCTTATGTTGATGACTAAATTGGGCTGCTTATAGGTCTGAGTACCAGGTGCATGCCCTTGTCACGTCTCCCAGGTCAGGAGAGGGCATCAGATCTCCTGGGACTAGAGTGACAGTTCTGTGCTGCCATGTGCGTGCTGGGACTCAAACCTGGATCCTCTGCAAGAGTTCCCAGAACACTTAACTGCTGAGCCCTGTCTCCACCCCATCCCTCCTCCTCCTCCTGTTTTGTTTCCTTTTGTTGTTGTTGTTGTTTTTGTTTTTGTTTTTTTGAGACAGGGTTTCTTTGCATAGCCCTGGTTGTCCTGAAATTCATTATGTAGACCAGACTGGTCTCTAGCTCAGAGAACTGTCTGTCTCTACATCCTGAACGCCGGGATTAAAAGTATGTGCCTCCATTGCCCAGCCCCTACAGGAGGATCAGAAGTTCAAGGTCATCCTCAGCTGTGTAGCAAGTTTGAGATTAGCTTGAGCTTCCCTAGTCCCTGTGTAGCACTTATGATGGGGGCTTGTGAGTGCTAGGCAGGTACTCTACCACTGAGGCAGGCGGGAAGCTTCTCTTAGTCAACAACAGCTGTATGTGTCTCCTTTGACTGGCAGTGAGTTTGCACTGAGAGGATGTACATGCTTGGGTGGCTGCTACGCTGCTCTATACTGTCTTCTTCAATGATGGCCTCTACTATCCTGTCCCCTACCATAACATAAACCATAACAGGCCAGGCAGAAGATGCTTTTGAGAACACCTGTGGGACGTGGGTCCCAGGGTTGTCAGGGGCACAGGCTCACCTGAGCTGCAGGCTGCATGGCATGAATATTTGCAGCCCATCCTCCAGCTGCTCTTGTGGCCCTGCTGAGAGACTGAGGGTCACTGTTTGTGCATGCACTCTTCATCACTGATGTCTCCAGTTGCAGTAGGTACCCAGTTCTAAGTGCATCAGTGCTCAGTACTGTGGTGATCTTTGTCTTTGCGGGAGTTTCAGGTCATTGGGAGAGCTTGAGAGTGAGCTAGTAAAAGAACACGTAACGCCAGTAATTGCAAATTGTGGTTATTCCGGGGGAACCACAGTGAGGGACTGACTGGGAAGGCGGGGTTTACTCAGCAGCCGGGGCAGGGGCAGGAGATCTTTGTGTTGGAGCTGAAGCCTGCAGGATGCATTGAGCCATCCACGGAAGAGTCAAAGAAAGAACAGAAAAGTCAATGCATGTGCAAAGGTCCTGAGTGGAATCAGCCTGACATGGCTGCAGAGCAGGGATTGTATGGCTGTTGCTTAGAGGAACGGCTAGACTGCTGTGAAGGGGAGGATGACCTTGGCCTCTGGTTTTGGTCAGGACTTAGCACTCTTCTTTGGCACCCTTTTGTGTTCCCCAGGTGGGTTTGTTTCTTGTGCTGGGTGCCCTCCCAGGCTGGGGGGAGAGAAGGGGGACTTTCTGGTTCTGTTTGTTTGTTCTGACCTTACACTGTAACCAAGGCTGCAGTGGACCTGAGGCCGATTTGCCTTACCTCCTGAGGGCTGGAACACACTGAGCACCACCATGCCCTGTGTGACCTCACTTTCGCTCACCTCCACTCACTGTTAAGGCTGCCACTCATGTCCCCAAACTGGAGATGCTAAGCTGTGGCTTCCTGAGGCCAGGGTGGCTCTATGGGCTGTGGGATTGTTGCCAGAGCCCAAATAATACTAGAGGACCCCACAGGCCACACTAGGCCCCCAAGGAGCAGCTCAGTCCCCTTACCCTCCTTCAGTCTTAGTGACGCTGATGACTGGAACCCTGCCTGAGCAAGGTGTGGAGGCTGGCTTAAAGTAGAGTGCTCACCACCCACACGCTGGGGCTCTGGCCAGGAAAGCGTCAGGTGCAGGTCACACCCACTCTACCGGACGGAGCCTTCTTGAGAAAGTGTGGTGTCTTGAGGGTGGATGCCTTGCCAAGGCAGAAAAGGCTGTCAGTGCCTTCCTTACTTGGCCACATTGTGCAAAGCTGTGTGTGCCGATCTGGATTCATGAGATAAAAAACCAAAGGGTTGAGTCTCGTTTGCCTGCAGTGTGTGGCACTGTGAGTGTTGCTGTGTTTACCAGAGGTCCCGTGTAAGCTGCTGGGCTGTGTGCTGCTTCTTGAAGCTGGCTGTGGCCCCCTAATCTAAGGTCAAGGGGACGGTACTGTCAGCCTGGTCTCTGTAGTCCCTATGTAGACCCTGGAATTAAACTCTTCAGTGGTTTATGTGGCCTTTCCAGAAGCCCTGGCTGTGTGTTCTGCTGGGAGTTGGGCCCTGGTCCCACCTCACAGAGCAGTGCAGTCCCAGCTTCCCCCAGCAGAAACAGTTGGTGTGTCCTCTGTGTAGTCAGGCCCCTGCACCAACAATCCTTCTGTGTGCCCTGATCTTTAGCAGTGTCCTTTCTGTTGGTGCCAAGCTCCTTCCTGCGCCAAGAAAACAGGGTGTGGTGGGCTGGGCCTGGACTCTGGAGCCTGCCTGGGCTCTGACCTTAGCTCTACCTTGGGAGCTCTGTGACCCTGGGTGTTTCTCTCAATGGCTGGCTGTCTTCAGGGGCCATGGTAACTGCTGTGCCCACTTGCTCAGGAGTAAGGGGTTAGTACTGGGACATGTTCTGTAGTGCCAGCTCAGCACCTCCCTGCTACCACCTCCGGCATCACACCCTGGCCTGGCAGTGCTTCAGGTTTAACTCTGCCTCGGGGCTTTCCCAGACTCCTCCTCCTGTCACATCCAGGCCAAGTGTGCACCCGCTCCCTGAACCCTGCCTTTGGGGGCATTCACCCCTGTAAGCTGGTGAGCTGCAGAGCTGCAGTGCCTGGCCTGTTTGTGTTTCATATCAGTGAGGTGGAAGAACATATGGGGACCATCTGGCCTAAAGAGCCAGCCCAGGCCAGTTCTTGGCTTTTGCTGTCCTCGGCATTCTGAAGCTGGCATAGGGACTGGTCAGAAGGGTGATGGCTTCTTGTTCCCCCCTTTTCAGAGCATGCGCTGGTCCATGGGCACGAGGCCAGTTCTACATGTGATGT
>JADRCD010213446.1:0-14338 GCA_019843815.1 Montemys delectorum
AGTTCAATTCCCAGCAACCACATGGCAGCTCATAACCATCTGTAATGGGATCTGATGCCTTCTTCTGTCCTGCGGGTGTACATGCAGATAGAGAGCTTATATACATACATAAATCTTAAAAAAATTTAAGAAAACCATGTATGACTTTCAAAACATTTTGTTTTGCTCTAAACTTTCCCATTGTTTACATTGATTTAGTACTTCTCTCAATAAAATCACTGAATGCTAGTTTGTTGTCATTTAAGTACCAAATGAAATTTCTTTATTGCTATAAGTTCAAGGCCAGTCTGAACCACAAAGTGAGTGCTAGGCTAGCCAGGAAAGTAGATCAAGGAGCCTGCCTTTAAAAAAAAATGTGTTTTCTGTTTTATGATATCAACTTTTATTTTATTTGCTGAACAAGAAAAATTCAAATGATGTAGCTGCTTATACCAATTGTGCATATCAGAGAATTCACTCTAAATGGTGACACCAGAGATGCAATAAAACAAAAATGTAAATTTGTTCAGAATATCAGGGAGAGAGTTCCAAGGGTTGGACTCACAATCAAGTCTTTCTCAATCTCCTCGTACACTTTATCCAATGCTTCATCTCGGTTGCTTGAGGCCACGCTGGCAGCCATAAACTTCTTATTCCATTCTGCAAATTCTTTTTCTTCAATTTCCTTGTAGCACAGGCACAGGGTTCTGAGAGTCTCACTTGCAAAGATCTGTTTTATTTAAAAGACAAAATCCACCCATGCAAAGAATAGTTACTTTCCAAAAAAAAAATCATTTTAAGAACTATATTTATATTTTGTGTGTGTGTGTGTGTGTGTGTGTGTGTGTGTGTGTGTATGAGTGTACACATTCATACATGCCTATCATGGAACGTGTGTGGGTTTCCTCTGTCTTGGAGGAAAGTGCCTTTTCCTGTTGAGCCATCCCATAGGATCTCAAGAACCTTTCTTGATCTATTTGTACGTAGATCAAATATGAAACCTTACTTTGAAGTATCATATTGAGCGAATGTGAAAAGAGCCCATGAGCTATGAAGGATTGTCAGTTTTGTCTCTGTAAGGACCCCAGGGTCCTACACATTCTACTTCTAACCACCAAATTAGACGAAGCGAACAAACATCTGTCTTTCTGTTAAATCAAGTCATAAGGATAAACAAAACTCTTTGCTTGTCATGACTAAGACAATAACGAAGAGTGTAATCATGGCGTACCCAGAGACATGGCAAATCCAGAGCTCCTTCCCTCAAACTGTGTCGCAAGTCCAATCAACTACGAACTCTCCACCAAACACTGACACCAAATCAATTTTAAAACTGGCAAGCGACTGCCAAACTAGATCAAACATTAACAAAAAGTTTTTGCGGAAAGTTCCCCGTGGTGAAAAAGGTTCACAGAGTTTCTATCTGAGCCTCTAAGATCTTCACTTCGCAGTCCCAGCTCCTGTAGCTGAGGCAGCAGAGCCGAGGCAACCACAAGTTGACTTCCAAGGAGTCTTTGGACGGGTCTGCATTGTGTTGACCTCGCTGATGCTGTCCTCATTCTCATGAGAACTCATTCATTGTATGTATCCGTGCATAATCTGAAAGTGTGACCCCACTCAGTAAATAACGCTTATCAGGCTTCTCTGATAGGACTTTGGCTGACCCTAAAGCTCAATGGATTCTTTTTGCTTATTTATTTATTTATTTATTTAATATTTTTTACTTTATGTACATGACTACACTGTAGCTGTCTTCAGACGCACCAGAAGAGGGCATCAGATCCCATTACAGATGGTTGTGAGCCACCATGTTGGTTGCTGGGAATTGAACTTAGGGCCTCTGGAAGAGCAGTCAGTGTTCTTAACCACTGAGCCATCTCACCCGCTCCTAAATGCATTCTTAAAGGACAGAAACAACCTTTTCTTAAGAACTTCTTTACTTCGGGAACCTAGGCAGTGGGCTTTTTCTTGCAACTTTGTGTCACAGCAGAATGGCTTCCTTCCCTCCTCACCAGGAGATTGAGAATTCACTTTGTATAATAAGTATCTGCCCCAAAGGCACAGGGTGGTTAAAAAAAAAAAAAAAGGAAGAAAAGGGATGTAGTTTTGGTGGCTCTCCTCAGAATCTCACCACTGAGCCCTCTCTCCAGCCCCAGTGAGCCTAGTTTTCATGTGGTTGAGGAGACGGTTTCAGAAGGCAGGAATGGATTCTCCAGCAGAAACAGCAAAGGTAAGACTTACATCCAGGGCATCCTGTGTTTCCTGCTTCATAGGATTCATCTGATGGAGCCGTTCATAAATCACGGTGTCAGCGCCTTTACAGTACAGCCTGATGCTACCTTCCGGGGTCCTCACTGGTAGCAAGGGAAGAACAGGCAGTAATAAAATTAAGTTTGTTTTCTTATTTATTTATTTTTTTAAAAACCCACATTTGTCACATGAACTGCTGCTCTCAACAAACTTGACAAGCTGCCACCTTTATTGAATGTAACAGTGAGACAGATATGAAAATATTCGTTCCAGGTCAATTCAGTTTTCTGTATCTTTTTAACAAGTAATTACGGTCTCCATACTATGTGCCATGTTTTGTGGGAGCTAATATCTTCCATAGAATTTTTTTTTTGTCCACACTAACCTATAGGAATCTTTCTTACTTGTGCTCACACTATTATTTCCTTTAACGAGGCTCCTATGACCACTTCCTTATAAGGTTCAATCTGTATAATAATATAATCTCAGAACATGCCCCATTGCTAACAAGATTTTCTGTCCTCTGAAGTGGGTTCCAGCCATGATCCACTATCAGCTGGACACCTAGAAAGCACTGAGTAAAATCTAACTCCACTCATTAAAAATTTGGCATCACAGTGGGAAAGTTCATGGACACATTTTTACCCAAGCGATGGTAACATCACCATCCAGAAGATAGAACGTCAGGTGTCTTTGGAGGGCGACCCATTGGGAAAGGCAGAGCATCAGTGAGTAATCTTCATGCCAACAATGTATGACCAGGATATGAGCATTAAGGGACACTAGACAAACCCCAAATAAGGGATATTCTACAATAAACTTGGCCTTGTTTTTTGGAAATGCCAATATATGAACGATCCAAAAAGGACAGAGAACTGGTCTTTATTCAGAATCATTTATCTAAATCACCAATTGATCTCTGAGCCCCAAACCCAAACAAATGGAAGGAGGGAGATGAAGACAAAGAAGAGGGGACCAGAACACCATTTTGGAGAGTTCCTAGTAAGATCTGAAAGTGCCTGCAGGCAGGCCAGCTTGATAGAATGCAGGGGATAATGCAGTATTGGTGCAAGTTTCTGATTCTGACCACTCACACACATCTACGGTTCTCGTCGGTAGTGAATATCTAGTAGTGTTTGTATGGGAAAGGAAGGAGTATTGGACCTGTAATTTACTCTCAAGTAGTTCAGAAGATACCTGGTAGATACCTACATCTATCATCGAACTGACAAAGAAACTGTAGACCATGTTAAAAAGCACCGCCACCAGCCAGCCTTATAATTTTCTTGTAGGTTGGAAATTATTTTTGAATAATTCATAAAAAAGACATTAAAATCTAGAATGAGACCTTCCTTTCTACCTGCTGGCCTGTTAAGAGCCTAGACTGGAGATAAGGTTGGGACTCATGGGCATAGCCTTTCCTGCTAAGGCCTCCCTTTCCTGGCCTCAAGCAGAGAAATGTTGGGAGGGGAACTGAAAGTAAAGGATGATAGGTCGGGCCATCACTGCCCTTAACACCACGGCAGCTTGATGCCAAGAGAATGTCAACAATAGTTGCAGGATTGAGGAAGGCCTCAGCTCTTCAAGTAGGTAATGAGTAGCAGCAGAGTGAAGAACAGAGAAAAAACTTTTTCAGGAAATCTGGACACTCCAGAAGTCAGTTGTCCATTCACATCCTCATTTACTTAAACATCGCGGAATAAAAAGGAGACAAGGCACATGGAGTGGAAGGATTCAGACAGCCTTGGGTAGAGACCCACCAATGATAGACATCCGCTTTCGGTCGCTGTTGAAGTCCAAAATGGCAAGCACACTGTAGGTCCTCTCTGTGCCCAGTTCACTGACGGTGATGGTGTTCTGCGTCCTGGCGAGAAAGGCAAAGCCGAAGTTCCTGGCGGCGTTTACCAGGGCGCCTTCGTCAGGAGAGGCCGCCTGGTAGTTGATCTGACCTGAGGAGGGAAGCAGGAGAGAAATGTCAGAATTGCTGTGAGACGAAGCTTGGGAGCCATGCCTGAGCTCTGTGCTGAGGATCCTCTGCAGGGCCCAGCACACTGTAGAGGAAATAAGTCAGTGGTTCTGAAGGGTTACCCAGAAATCAAAATGTCCCAAGCTTTAAACCTCCTTCAAAACTGAAAGTGGTAATAGAATTTACAAATAAAACTGCTTAAAAATGGATGGGGGTGTAGTATGTGTGTCAGGGGGTATGGAGGGAGTCTCGGTATTCTGCCACCTAGAGGAGACTGATAACATTTCATGGTTCCGCCAGACCTTGTCAGTAGGCCTTTGATTCTACCACACTGGATGGTAGATACTTACGACCTGATTTTTCTCTTACTGTCATATTTTGACCAGGTTGGAATGTCTTTAAAGATCACCCATAAACATTATTCTAGTGAATATACAACTGTTATTCTCTTATCTCGTGGGTATTTGGCTTATTTCCAAAATTACTGGCTCTTAAAAATAAACGTGCAGTACTGGAGAGATGGCTCAGAGGTTAAGAGCACGGACTGCTCTTCCAGAGGTCCTGAGTTCAAATCCCAGTAACCACATGGTTGCTCACAACCATCTGCAATGGGGTCTGAAGCCCTCTTCTGGTGTGTCTGAAGAAAGCAATGGTGTACTCATATACATAAAATAAATAAATAATTCATTAAAAAATAAAAGTAAATAAAATTGCAATGATAATCAATGAGTATGCATGTAGGTAACATGTGTTCGTGTGTGCATTCACATATACATATATATTTTATAAACCTGTATATTTATTATAAGGATCCATTTACTGAGCTATACAGTGATATATATATATATATATCTGTTATATATGTATGTCATACTTAAAAAAAAGATTAACAAAAATATATCTTGTAAGAGTTCTGTTTCTCCACTACCACCACCTAATTAAGGTGCCTCAAAATAGAAGGAAAAGCTTTTCCACAGAAAAGGGCATTTAGTTTTCCATCCAGAACTCAGAGCACAGGTGAGCTCACAGTATCTCCCCCTCCAGTCTGCCTAGAAAGTAGGATGTTCCAGCTGCGGCTGGAATCCCTTCTCACATTGGCTCACAGAATTCCTTCCAATCTGGTTTTGTTTCTTTTAATCTTGGGGTGTGTGTGGGTGGGTGGCGGTCACTGTGTTCTGCAAGCTCACATCCTCCTCCCTCCTCAGCCTCTAGCACAGCTGGAACTACAGATACCACGCTCCCTGCTTGGACCAGTACTATCCACTTTCCACGTGCGATAAAATAGCTAGTTCTCATTGACACCAGACAGATTTCCTCAGACAAAGCTGGCATGAACTACATTTAAGAATTTTGCAAAAGATCCTAAATTCTTTGGTGTTCACTCACAAATTCTCTATAATCTTGCTCCATCAAATGGGAAAGCCATCTTAAAGAGACCAGGCTTCATTTAGCTGATCTAATTCAAGTTACAAAAGTTTTAATCTAAAGAACAAAAGCAGACATCTGAGAGAAATTTGTAGAAAATAATACGTAAGTTTAAAGTTCACTCATGATATAGATAAGGCCTGATGATACGTTCCCAATGAACATTTGGGAAAACCTAGGTTATCTCATTCAATAGCAAACCATTTTAAAAGTTTATTAATAATTAGTAGTAGTATATCATTATGTGTGCATGCATGTGCATATATGTTGTGTAGGGCTATAGCATATATATGAGGTCACATAGAGGTCAGAGAAAAAGTTGAAAGAGTTGGTTCTCTCTTACTTTGTGGGTCCTGGGGATCAAACCCAGGTTTGTGAGGCCTGGCCGCAAGCACCTTTACCTGCTGAGCCACCTCACCAGGCCACCAACCATATCTTTTTTGTTTACAAAGCGATAACACATTCAGGGCTATAATTACATTGGCTGACAACTTTGAGAAGTAAAGGGTTTTTCTGGGGCTTCAAGAAGCATTTGACTAGCACACGAGCACTTTTGAAGCCCAGTCCTAGCCCCAAGTGAAATGAAATAAAATAATTAAAAAAAAAATCAGTAATTGGCTTGTTTCATGGTTTGTAACTCCATACATATCTAATGTCAGGGCTCACAACTAGCCATTGCTTGAGTGTTTGTGACAGACGTGGCATTGGTTACACTTTAAGATGAGTCACCCGCCAACTCCCAAACCGGCCTTCGGAGAACCGCTTACCATCAATTCGGTCCACCATGACCGTATGGCAGATGGAAAGCAAGAAGAAGAACTGTCGTACTTCTGGCTCTTTCCCTGACTGGATTTGTTCAATAAGGTAATGGTCATAAAATGCAAGCTTTCCATCCGCGAATGTATTCCAGCTAAAGTCCACTACCTGAAAGAGACGGAGACGGAAGTTAATAAAAGATACACGTATCAGGGCCAGCGAGGTGGCTCATGGGGAAAAGCACTTGCCGCCAAGACTGACACACATACAAATACATTTTTGAAATAGCTGTATAAATGGGGCTGGAGAGATGGCTCAGCGGTTAAGGGCACCGACTGCTCTTCTGAAGGTCCTGGGTTCAAATCCCAGCAACCACATGGTGGCTCACAACCATCCGTATTGAGATCTGACATCCTCTTCTGGTATGTCTGAAGACAGCTACAGTGTACTTAGAATAATAAATAAATCTTTAAAAAATCTGTATCAATAACTGATATTCCCTTTTCTTTGTAGCCACGTTTTTTAATTATGCCAGAAATCACCTTGGGATTTTAGCACAATCTTTTTTTATTTTTATTTTCTGAGTTTGACTGTTTTGACCACATGTATGTGTGTGGACCATGTGCTCATCTGGTGCCTAGAGCGTCCAGAAGTGGGCAAGAGGGGGTGTCTGATCTGTTGGAGTTGCCCAAGGTTGTGAGCCGATTCGCATCTCCCTCATGGGTACATTGGCATCCCAACCATTGGTGCCGGCGAACGTGACCTTATTTGATCTGCAAATTAATCAAGTGAAGGTGCGGTCACGAGAATCAGGGTAGACGGGCAGATGTCTATATAAGAGGCCAATACGGACAGAGCCAAACACAGGAGGAGAAAGAACCCATTTGGCAGCAGGAGCAGAGATGGTAGCCCGGTGCCTACAAGCCAAGATCATTGGCGGCTACCAGAGGCCAGGGAGAATCCATAAAGGAGCCTCTTGTAAAAATCTTTGAAGGGACCAACATCTGGATCCCAGTCTCTACAACTGTGGGAAGATGAGTTTCTGCTGCTTTATGCTCAGGTCTGAGGGAGTCCATTCCGGCAGCCTGAGGAAAGAAGCCGAATCAGGCAGCTGCTTTGCCACGACGGCTCACCTCTATTTTGCTGTGGCTGTGTTGAGAAGCATCGCGATGGTCTCCTAAGAAACAAACAGGACAAAACAAGTTGAGTCTACCTGTGTTGAGCCTCCTATCTAGATTTGCAAACACCATCGCGGCGCCTGATGCTACCCCAGGTTTTGGATGGTTCTGGGATAAATAATCATTTTTTTTTTATGAGTTGGAAAAAATGACAAAATAGAAGAATATTAGATCCAGGCATTGATGGCTCATGCCTATAGGCCAAGCACATGGTAGGCTGAAGTATTTACTATCTGGCTCTTCATAGAAAACAGGTGGCCCAATACTGACCAGAGTTGTTTTAAATACTGGTACTTGTCCCACTATCCTCCTCTGGGACCAGAATGGAGTCCTTTGATATGCTTTAGTCTGCCATCACAATGGTGACAAATTCCTCAACCTCATAGTGTCCCACCTTCCTTGGTGATGGGGAAACTCATACATACTATACATTTTTTTTCCTAAAAGGGAAAATACATATGTATTTCTTGAAAAAAAAAGTCAAAACATTAAAAATCTGTATTTTAAGGCAATAATAACTTTTATACTGTTCATGTGTGTGAAGAATGCTTCAGAACATAGGAAATAAAGTATAAACTATTGTAACCGTTTTCTACTGCACAGCTTGGTCATACTCAGTGTGGTCACCTTGTGCAATTATCACCATGAGACGGTTTTTATCTTGATAACTGAACTCTAACATAATACACTAACTTCCCATTGTCTTACTGAAACATTGGCAACCAGTACTCATCTTTGTCCCTGTGGCTTTGATTATTCTAAATGAAATCATACGGCACCTACTTTTGTGCATGTGTATCACTTAACACAGTGCCCTGAAGGCTCACTTATATTGTAGCACACCTTGTTCCTTTCTTCATTCATTGATAAACACTTGGGTTGTTCCTACCCTCTGCCAAATGTGAATAATGCTGCTATAAACATGGGTAACCATGTATCTCTTTGTGTAAGCATAATGTTATTGTACACTGTGTAAAGATTATCCTTGTATTATTCCAATGCTAATTTCTCTGCCCCCATATGTGGTTGCACAAAGGCAATGCATGGCATTGTCATACTTATTCTAAGAATCTCCAGGTCTCAATGTCATGTGTAAACATTGTCCTCATTTATCCTCTGATTTGTCAATGAAAGCTGATCAGCCAATGATGAACAGGAGAGAGAACAGGGCTGGATTTCCTATTCCAGTCAGGAAAGAGAAAGAGAGGATTTGGCCATGACCAAAGGGTCCAGGAGACACCATGGGGACATACCTGGAGCAGAGAGAACTAAATCAATACTAAAATGCAAGTCTGTTGGGGATTTTGGCTGGGAGGTAGCCAGATTAGATTAGAGAAATAGAATAGATTAGTAACTGCTAAGCTTTTGTGCTGTAAAGCTTATTAAATAAATCTTATAGTCTCTGTCACATTTATTTGGGAGCTAGCCAGGCTAGAGAAAAGAAACAATTACTTTAAATATTGCACTAATAGTTGGTGCCCAAAGTGAGGCTCAAATCCATGACCTTCTACCAACTGAGCTAGTCAGACTACAGAAAAAGCAATCACTTTTAAAATTGCACTAACATCCTTGGGTCCTTGTTTTCAAATTTTGAACACAAATTATTCCTAAATGCAGAATTGCTAGGCAATTCAGTTTTTAATTTTTTGAGAGGTGTTTCTAGTTATTGATCTCTCTCTCTCTCTCTCTCTCTCTCTCTCTCTCTCTCTCTCTCTCTCTCTGTGTGTGTGTGTGTGTATGTGTGTGTGTGTGTGTGTGTGTGTGTGTGTGTGTGTGTATCTGTCTGTCCCCCAACAATGCCCATGTTTCTTTGGCAGTTGGACTCCACACAGGGAGAGCACCAACAGCCATGGGAAGGTAGGCTCTGCTCCAGACAGCACCCAGGGAACGCTGCTTCTACCACCTCTACAACAGTCAACCACCGTCCCTTTATTTCAGACCCAAAACATAACCGAGCGTAGTCACTGAAAGAATGTCTCCAGAGTTACTTTGCAGAAAGACAATAACCCAAGCTTCCAGTGCATTTACGAAGATGATGTGCTCCGGCTCGTCGGCCTTAAAATCCGTCACTCACCGTAGATGTTCCCGTTAATGCAGCACTTTTTGAAGGTCATGATATTTTGTGTGAGTGTCCCCGTCTTATCAGAGAAGATGTAATGAATCTGCCCTAGCTGCTCATTCAGTGTGGTGGTCCTCGCCTTGGCAGGCGTGTCCTTCTCAGCATAGTACATCTGCAGGTCCCAGTTTATGAAATGACTCTGTCCCAGACGGATCACTTCCACACTAGGACAGAAGAAGAAGGCTTCAGTAGTGAGCAGAGAGGGGACAGGCAGGGAATGGATCCGGCTCTCCCTGGGCACATGGGAATAGATTGCTTATCCACACATGGGAATAGATTGCTTATCCACTGCTTTGCTTTGAAAGTGTCCACTCCTGTGGTGGTCAATCATAAAGATTTATTTAATCATGTGTATGTATGTCTTTGCTTGGGTATGTGCATGGGAGGGCAGGTGCTCACGCGGACAAAGGTGATGTATCTTCTAGAAGCTGAAATTACAGGAGACTGTGGTATTCTTTTTTTTTTTTTTGGTTTGTCAAGATAGGGTTTCTCTGTGTAGCCTTGGCTGTCCTGGAACTCACTCTGTAGACAGGCTGGCCTCGAACTCCGAAATCCGCCTGCCTCTGCCTCCCAAGTGCTGGGATCAAAGGCGTGCGCCACCACCGTCCGGCTACAGGAGACTGTGACTCGCCCAACTCATGCTGCTCCTCGGCAAGAGCACGTGCCTTAACTGCTAGGCCATCCTGCCATCCCTGATAGTGAATCATGATCATTCACCTGACAGGATTTTATAATTCTCTGGGAGACACATCTCTTGTGGGCATGAAAGTGTTTCTGAGAAAGGTTTACCTGAGGTAGGAAGGGCCCATAGGGTGGCCAGGGGTCCCCAGACTGAACCAGAAGGAGAGAGTGAACTAGGTTTCAGTTTCCAGACTCCTGTAGATAGAATGTGACTGGCTGCCTCCTACGCCTGCCCCCATGCTTTCGCCAGCACGAGAGACTGGACGCTCAAATCACGAACCCAAATAAATCCTTCCTAAAGCAGCTGCACAACAAGTTCTATTGATGGAAATAGCTTGCTCCCTTCTTTTTTTTTTTTTTTTTTTTTTTACATTAGCACACCAATTTATATTGGAATACTATTTGTTACTCTAAGTTCTAGAACCAACAACAGAGGGTACATAAAGAAAATATGCTCTATATACAGAATGGAATGTTTTTAAACCAAAAAGAAGAAAAAAGTTAGAGCTAGAGAGCTGGCTCATCAGTTAGAGGCACTTGCTGTTCTTCTAGAGACTGAGTTTGGCTTCCAGCACCCACATCAGGCAGCTTACAACTCCTGTAACTCCAGAGGACCCAACTCCTTCTTCTGGTCTCCATTAGCACCCAAATACACACACACACACACACACACACACAATTTTTGGTTATTTTGTCTTTTGTTTGCTTGTTTTTGTGTGTGTGTGGCTTTATTTTTATTTTATTTGAGATAGTGTCCCTCTATGTAGCCCTGGTTGTCCTAGAACCTGATATGTAAACCAGGCTATTCTCACACTCACAGAGATCTGCCTGCCTCTGCCTACCAAGTGCTAGGATTAAACCGTCCTGGCTCACATTTAAAAAAAAAATCTAGATACTTACAACTGTCTAGAGAAACAAGGGTGGACACATGGGTTGAAGAAACAGCAGGGTGACAGAATATGGGTGAGAATATGTTCAACATACAATAAACACTTGGATGAAAACTTTACAATTAATTTAATTTAAAAAAAAAACCCCGGCCGGGCGGTGGTGGCACACGCCTTTAATCCCAGCACTTGGGAGGCAGAAGCAGGCAGATTTCTGAGTTCGAGGCCAGCCTGGTCTACAGAGTGAGTTCCAGGACAGCCAGGGCTACACAGAGAAACCCTGTCTTGAAAACAAAACAAAACACCCCAAGGGGCTGGAAAAAGCTCAATGGTTAATAACACTGACTGCTGTTCCAGAGGTCCTGAGTTCAATTCCCAGCAACCACATGGTGGCTCACGAACATCTGTAATGGGATCTCATGCCCTCTTCTGGTGTACATGAAGAGTACTCATATACTAGATAGATAGATAGATAGAT
Organism: Montemys delectorum; assembly: GCA_019843815.1. Taxonomy (NCBI): domain Eukaryota; kingdom Metazoa; phylum Chordata; class Mammalia; order Rodentia; family Muridae; genus Montemys; species Montemys delectorum. The sequence continues at coordinate 11,720 of JADRCD010213446.1, forward strand.
AGATAGATAGATAGATAGATAGAGAGAGAGAGAGAGAGAGAGAGAGAGAGAGAGAGAGGTAGATAAAGGAGAGACAGACAGACAGACAGATGGGATCAATAAAATCCTGGCACAGTATTATAAATTATAAGCACTTAAAATGGTTTCTAATATAATCACTCAAGTCTAAAGTTGCATCCACAAGATTACAGCTGTTGAGGTGAGTTATCCCACAAGCCATCAAGGAGCCCATGGCACAAGCCAGAGGCAAAAGGAAGCACACCCGACTCCAGTCCTCACCAAGTGGCCGCAGCGTCTGCCTTCTGCTTCCAGAGACTCCGGAGCCAGCTCCCTGACACGGAGGCCTTCTTTGGGCAAGCAGAGTCTCCTGGGGCTCCAAAGACTCCCAGGCTCCCAGTTGGGTCCCCAGACTGGCACAGGCATCCCCCATTCCATCTGTCAAGTGGCTGCCCCTGTTTAAAACTATCTTGCCTATCCATGACCTGCTGGGATAGCACTGATCGCTCTCTGGTAAGGAAGGCAGGGATTGACTAGATCTTGGGTCACAGAAGTTATCATTGGACACTTGCAAAATCTACACAACACCTCTGTCATAACTGGCTTGCTCCCTTCTTAAGGGCAGTCCTACTTGGTGCTTGAACACTCACTGCAAACAAAGCAGATGAAATCCCTGACTTAAGCACCAACAAACCCAACAAAAACAACCCAGCCAATATAAAGTTGCCGAGGCTGCACATTCTCTGCAGAAAACGAAAGTAGACAAGAAGATAGCGACCAATAGGAAGGGGAAGTGACCATTTAGGTCAGGTGGGGACAGAGGCCATGGGGATAAGGTAACACTCAAACCATGGGCTGAAGAAAATGAAAGAGTACTTGAAGTCAGGCGTAGTAGGATGTCCCTGTAGTAGGATGTGTCCCAGCACTGGGGTGGGCAGAGGCAGAAGGGTGGCTATAAGCTCAAGGCCAGGCTGTTTTGAACAGAGTGCCAGGCCAGGAGTATAAAGATAAAGTCTCTGTTACCACAAACAAACAAACAAACAAACAGGGCCGAGGAAATGACTCAGTTGGTATGAGCGTGAGCACCCTTATAGTGATTGATGTAAGCCTGTAATCCAGTACTGGGAGGTGGGCTCAGGAGGCTCGCCAGAGCTTACCCACCAGTCAGTCTGGCTAAGCTGGTGAGAGCTGCAGGTCAGTAAGGGATCTGGTCTTTAAAAGGACTGTGAAGAGCAATGCCTGGTATGCTAGTGTGCTTGCTCATACATCTGCCTCGGAAGGCCAGGGGTCACCACCAGGGTTCAATACTAGAGGTCTTCCTCTATCACTTGCCATCTTGTATTTTGAGTTAGTGTCCCCTTGCTGAACCTGGAGCTCATTATTTTGGAAAGACTTGCTGGCCAGTAAGTCCCAAGGATCTGCCTGTCTCCATGCACCCTGCCGCCATTCCTCTCCCTGAGGCACCGAGGTTACAGATGCACACCAGCATATCCAGCTTTTCTGTGGGTGCTGGGGACCCACACTCATCTCATTGTTTGTGCAATAAGGGCTCTGCCTGCTGAGCCTGCTCCTTAGCACTGTCATGCTGTCTTGGGTTCTTTTAAAATAGCTACTGGACTAGCCGGGCGGTGGTGGCACACGCCTTTAATCCCAGCACTTGGGAGGCAGAGGCAGGCAGATTTCGGAGTTCGAGGCCAGCCTGGTCTACAGAGTGAGTTCCAGGACAGCCAGAGCTATACAGAGAAACAAAACAAAACAAAACAAAAATAGCTACTGGACAGATGGCAGCTCCAAGGATTTACTTCTCACTCAGAGAATGTCAGTTCTGACATATACGTTACAAATCAAATACAATCAAAATCAAAACAAATGCACATGTACTAAAGTTTAAATTAAGTAAAAGCTTCTTTGAGTTACTTATTTTATACATGTAAATACACTGTCACTCTCTTCAGACACACCAGAAGAGGGCATAATTAATTCCATTAAGCCACCGGAATCGAACTCAAGACCTCTGGAAGAGTAGTTAGTGCTCTTAACCAATGAGCCATCTCTCCCGCTGCAAGTAAAAGCTTCCAATGACACACGAGTGTGAGATACCAGAGGCCTCTGGGCTGTTGTTCCTTGAGGTAATGACTGACTGGCTACTCTATGTCTACTGCGCAGTCTGTCAATAATTGTGAACTTTGCTATGAGAAGAAGAAGAAGGAGAAAAAAAAAAAAAAAGAGGACTATAAGACAAAAAGACTTTGACCTTTTGTTGATACTGGGATTGGCACTGCAGTGTTTAGAGAGGCTGAAGGAATGCAGGGGACACCTTTCCTACCAAGAGGAAGTGGCAGGAAGCAGGGACCTGGCAGGCCAGCAAAGCCAGAGCAGCAGTGATAAAGAAGTTTCTATTAGAGCACAGAGAGGCTTTGGAAGAGGGGGAATTTCCCCATGGCATTCTGAAACTCTACCTTCTCTCCAGACTCTTTCTGAAACCCGTGTTTTAGAACCCACTGAGAAGGACTCACCAAGCAAATGACTGTCACCTTTGACCATGGGACATCACTGGCCTTATCTGCCCAGAGGACAAGATAGAAAGTGCCTGGCACAGGGTAGATACTCAAAGTTCATGCC
>JADRCD010213447.1:0-33147 GCA_019843815.1 Montemys delectorum
ACACACACACACACACACGCACGCACACACACACGCACGCGCGCGCACACACAATCACTCATACACACACTCACACACACACACACACACGCACATGCACACACACACTCACACACACACACTCACACACACAAGTTCTTGTGTAAAGATCAAGTCTTAACAAGTCTATGAATATTTTATGACTACTAGAAGAACCATATATACAGATGACAAAGAACCATAGTAAATGAAAGCTTTGACTTTTCCATTTGTGTATATATGTTTCAGGAGTAACATCACATAATATTTTTAAGCAAAGAATCTAACCTGTTCTGTCCCATGAGGATATTTATGATCCATCAGAAAGTTTACCAACTACTCTTTAAGTTGCTTCTACTGTTCTTTTCCAGAACTTCCAGAAAGTATGTGCCTTAAGTTTCAGTGTGGCGTTCATATTCAATTAGGGTTTGCCGCAGAGTTCTCCAATGTCATGATAATCTACACAAGCATCGTGCACAAGCCACCTGAGATAATAATGTGTGACGCCTATGTGACTGATTTCCCTCTGGTAAGTCCCTTGCTTACTATATCTAAAATACAAGGATAACTTCTCACTTACTAAAGACTGAACTTTGAAATGAAGCTAAAGCTTGGGGATAGAGTGCTTGCCTAGCAGCTGTAAGGCCCAATGTTCTATCCCCAGCATCAAAAGAAAAAGATCACTTAAATAATAAACTTGTAAAACCAAAAGTCCAGCTGAGCAGTGGTGGGGCACTCCTTTAATTCCAGCGCTTGGGAGGCAGGGGCATGTGTATTTCTGTGAATTCGAGGCCAGCCTGGTCTACAAAGTGAATCCCAGGATAGCCAGGGCTACAAGGAGAAACTCTGTCCCAGAAAACAAAAACAAAAAGCCAAACTATCCAAAAAACAAAAACCATAAAAGTCAGTGATAAGTGTGAAAGAAGTTTATGTGCGTATACACGTGCTTACTTGTGTAACTTAGTGTTTAATAGCTACCATCATACCTTTCGTTTGTCAAATTCAGAAGAGTCTAAAGTTGATTTCTAATTCACTCAGAAAGTGTGTCTTTAGTATATTCTCTAAATAGAACTTCAAATTGAGAAAAATGGAATATTATTTATACAAGGGGTATGTGGGTGTGGATCTGTGTATATAGACAGATGTCATGGGTGACATTATTAGAACATACAACTTACCGCTAGAGCTGGGGAGATGTCTCAGAGGTTAAGGACACTTCCTGTCCTTGCAGAGGATTAGGGTTCAGCACCCACATAAGTCAGGTCACAACCCCCTGTAACTCCAGTTCCAGGACAGGCAGCATCCTTTGGCCTCGAGAGGTACCTATATCCATGTGATAATATACACTCACCCGGCACACATACATATACATAATTAAAAAAGAAGGAGGAGGGGGAGGAAGAAGAGGAGGAGGAAGAAGAAGAGGAGGAGGAAGAGGCAGGCGGATTTCTGAGTTCTAGGCCAGGCTGGTCTACAGAGTGAGTTCCAGGACAGCCAGGCCTATACAGAGAAACCCTGTCTCGAAAAGAAAAAGAAAAAAGAAAAGGAAAAGAAAAAGAAATCAGAAATATCAGTTATTACTTATAAAGGCTTCATGAGAGCATAGCTTCATGTGAGTGCAAATTATGTAACATGGAACCCCCAAAGTAGACAGGTCCACCTTGCCTGTTGTCATGGCTACAGTGTGTAGGGTAGACCTCCCTTGAGTGATGGGCCAGAAAAGATCACAGGCTTCCCTCTGGCAGAGTAGAACACCCCTTGTTTTTCACTAGTGGGTTGGCTATAAGAAGAAGAAAAAGAGAGGGGCTAATTTTTATCTTGCTCATTTATTTTTTCTAAGTATTCTATGCATATGAATCTCCCTGCAGCTTCCCAAAATGATAATAAAGATAGAGAGAATCCAAGACTGAAAAGAAAACTGGAACAGGTTACAAAGTGTTTCAAAGAATAGTTTAAAAGGCAACTATCCTTTCAGAAATAACTTGAGGGCTAGAGAGATGGCTCAGCGGTTAAGAGTACTGACTGCTCTTCCAGAGGTCCTGAGTTCAAATCCCAGCAACCACATGGTGGCTTACAACCATCTGTAATGGAATCTGGTGTCCTCTCCTGTTTCTCTAGTCTTCGATACGGGATTACCTAATTCAAGCCAGTGCTCATGAGAGAACAGTATCTATGAAGATATGTTATGTTATATACAATGTTATAACTTCCATTGATTGTATCATTGACATTCACTGATTTGTTTTTTTTTTTTATAGGACCTGGATATTGATCCAAAACACGCAAATAAGGGGACTCCTGAAGAGACTGGCAGCTACTTAGTGTCAAAGGAGCTCCCCAAGCACTGCCTCTATACCAGACTCAGCTCACTGCAGAAATTAAAGGTTACTGCTCTTCCTGTGTACAGCAGCTAGCAAAACAGCGGTGGAGCTAAAGTTGATTGTGGCATCGTCCAGGGATGAGCTGCTTCGTTTGGGAATTAAATCGGGGCAGCAATAACTAGCCTACAGTGGCCTTCTCAGTGATACTTTGGCATTAAACTCTGCCTCTGATCCTGGCCTAGGGTCCTGGCCGAGGGTCGTCTGTCTTCTGTGCTGTTGAGAAGTTAGTGGATAGTCCACTTTTCAATGAGATAAATTTTTAAGTGATGTGTCTGTTTCATCTCTTCTCCCATTATCTAATTGAGTCACTATCTAGTAGTATTTTCAAGAAGCTTAGGCTTCAAATGTGCATGTAAGGCAGGGCAGGGCATTTTCACATTAAGGGAGCCTGTTTCTAGTTATAGCGAAGGATGAGTTCCCGGTGCCTCAACTGCTGGAAAATGCCTTTCACAGTACATCAGCGATGGGAAGAAATCTCTGGTTTTGCAACTTACTTTAGTAAGAGCTAGAGTTCTATTAAACAGATAAGAATAGAATGATACAGCCTGCCTGTTTGCTTTAGGGGAATTGGAAAGGATGCCTTCAGGATTTGGAACCTCAGAGAGGGAGCTGAGTGGGGCCTTGGGGTAGGGCAACAGGTGATCCATTACAGTCCCCACAGTTAATAAGCATGATACACTTCTTCTTGTTTTTAGGAACATCTGATCTTCACAGTATGTCTGTCGTATCAGTACTCAGGACTAGAAGACACTGTGGAGGAGAAGCAGGAGGTGAATGTGGGGAAGCCTCTTATTGCCAAGCTGGACATGCACCGAGGAGTGGGCAGGAAGACTTGTTTCCAAGCTTGCCGTATGCCCGACGAGCCTTACCACAGCTCCATGTCTACCTCAGCAGGAGCAGGGCATTTCCATTCCTCTCAGGACTCATTCCATGATGTGTACCATTCGCATCTTGATAATGCAGACACTGGTATGCCACCAGACAGGTGTCATTGCAGCCGGACTCCACATGCGTTCATTTCAAATTATCCCCCCCACCACTACTGTCAGTTTGGTAGAAGCAATGTGCCCGTAGAGACAACCGATGAAATGCCATTCAGTTTTTCTGACAGGCTTATGATTTCTGAAAACTGACCTTCATGTTTTTGAAAATTAGAATAGTTACAGTAATCTCACGTAAATTAATACTCATATAAAGTGAGTGTGGTGAAAAAGCAAGCACATATGGATGGAGAAAAAACTAGCAGCAACTTTTTATAGCAAGCTCTCAGGAACATGAGCTATTAGAATTACATTAGTTAAGCTTGGCAGTGACAGCACACACCTTTAATCAGTACTCCGAAGGCAGAGGAAGGGGAAGATCTCTGAGTTTGAGACCAGTCTAGTATACATAGTGAGTTCCAGGACAGCATGAAATACACAGAAATCTGGTCTAACCAAAAAAACAAAACAAAAAAAACAAAAAAAAAAAACATTATTTATCTAGACTATCTCTTGCTTTTGTCCTGTTTTGAGACTTTGTGAATTAATTTGTTCTGTAAGAATGAAGTATGGGGCCTATAAATATTGCTCAGTGGTACAGTGGAAGGCCCTGGGCTTGCTCATTGTTACTGTTACTGGAGGGGAAAATGAGTTATTAGAGTAAATATGTATGTGTATCAGATATTTTCATTTTGACCTCTCAAAAGATCCCTGAAAATGGCATTATTATAGATTGAGTTATGTTGTTAGCACCAAAAAAGAACCCTTTCTCTTTTTCAGAGTTATTTTCTTTATGTGTATATCTGGAGACCTGAGTGTATATGTGTACTAATGGAGACCAGAAGAGAGCATCAGATCCTGGAACTGGGATTACAAGCAGGTGTGAGCCACTCAGTGTGACTATTAGGAGCTGAACGTACTTCCCCTCCAAGTGCCCTTAACATCTCTCAACCCCAGAAAGAACCTTTCAGTCATCAGGCTTAATAACTTCATTTATCAATGGAAAAAACAGATGGAGGCAATCCATTTTACACTGGAGCACAACTGAAGTCTCAGTTCTGGTCTCAAATCTCTCTCCCAGTGCTTTCTATTCTACAAGTGGTTCAGACATTTTAAAAAGTCTTAGAGTGTGGTGGTACATGCCTTTAATCCCAGCACTCGGGAGGCAGAGGCAAGTAGATCTCTGTGAGTTAGAGGCCATCTGGTCTACAAAGAAAGTCCAGGACAGTAAGGACTACACTGAAAAACCTGTCTCGGAAAAACAAACAAACAAACCTGAGAGCTAAGGTAATGGCTGTTAATAGAGGGCCTGCTGCAAAGTGTGAAGACCAGAGATTGGATCCCCAGAACCTCCATAAAAGGTGGGGGCATAGACAGGCAAATCCTTGAGCTGTTTGGCTAGCCAAATCAATGAACTCTAGGATCAGTGAAAGATTGTCTAAGGCAGAGAGCAACTAGGCAAGACAACCAGCATGGACCTTCGGTGTCCAGTGGCGTGTGTGTGCATATGTACTCGTATAAAAACATACATGCAAAGGTCTTGGAAGAATGCTAGCACAGAGAACAGGCATTTGGACTGCCTCGGAGCTTCTGTTGCTATGGTAGAACACTATGACCAAAAGGCAACTTGGGGAGGAAAAGGTTCTTTTCAACTTACAACTCTGGTCATACTCCATCACTGAGGGAAGTAACTGATGCAGAGGCCACTGTGTGCTGCTTACTGGCTTGCTCTCAGGGATTGCTCAGCCTGCTTCCGTATAGCACATAGGACCAGCAAACCCACAGTGGGCTGGGCCCTCCCTTATTACTCATCAATCAAGAAAATGCACCACAGACCCTGCAGGCCAATCTGATGAAGGCATTTTTCTCAGTTGAGGTTCCTCTTCCAAAATGATTCGTTTGTGTCAAACTAACAGAAAAATGGCCAGTGTGTGGGCGTTTCCCTCAACATCTTTAAAGTTTGACCTTTCAAGTCTCTGGCTTGAGCATAAAGTCAAGTATGCTTGTCAGTAAGTCACAAATTCTTGTCAAATCCCATAGCCAGAACTTAGGTTGCTGTGTACATGGGCATAAGTTTAACATGCCTATTGTTTTACCTTTGTGAGCTTTTCTTAACAAACAGCCTAGTGTATTGTAAATTGTTTCCTGTTATTTGAAACATCTGTAGGTGGGGCAGGACTAAATAAATTTAAAAAGATAAGTAGAGGGGGCTGGAGAGATGGCTCAAAGGTTAAGAGCACTGGCTGCTCTTCCAGAGGTCTTGAGTTCAAGTGCCAGCAACCACATGGTGGCTCACAACCATCTATAATGAGATCTGATGCCCTTTTCTAGCCTGCAGGCATATATGCAAGTAGGATGCTGTGTACATAATAAATAAATCTTTTTTTAAAAAAAGTTACAGTTGAATTGTAGTCACTCCAGAATTACTTTGTAAAAACAAAAATGAATATTTAACATGACCAGTTGTTAATGTATAAAATATTCTGTGTACCAACCCGGAACAATTTATCTGCACTGGGATTATATTTTTGTTTGCTTGGCTGTGTTTTCCTAATTGTATATACTGAACAACTGTTGTGTAACTTAAAATACAGATGAATCCAATTATTATAAAGATGCCCAGTTTTGATAACTTTCTCTTGAGGACACATGTTTTATCTTTCTATAAACCCACTCTTATATACATGAGCACTGGTGAAGCATGCATAATTTTATGTCCTGAATTCTAAAGGTGTTTGTTTATAATTCATGTTACAATTTGAGTAAACGTGAGCTGGGGATGTGGCTCAGTCGGGGTGTGGGTGCTTGCTAGCACAGCCAAAGGCTTGAGTTTGATCCACAGCATCACCAAAGCAAAGTAAATCTGCCCTTGCCTACACACCTTTTCTCATCAAGTTTAAGCATGTCGGATCAGCAGCATCGTAAGTAATAAAACTGGTACGTGAGTATTTTCTATTCAGTGGTTAGGCTTGAGAGCAGTGGACAGCAGCGCTTTCGGTACGCTGGGATGAACATCTTCTGTCCAGTCTCATTGAACCTTCAACAAGCCTGGCACTACAGACGAAGAAACTGGTTGTTGAACTACCTCGAAATGTTCATTGCCTCGGATGACTCAGATCTAGACCACAGTGCTGTTGCTGCTGTTCCAAAATGATGGGAGGGTATTGCAATGACTATAAATCAGTGCCAACGCTATGTTACATCAGGTGCTCACACTCGATGGAGGAGAAAATAAAGATTTTTATGTCTAAGAAACAAAAGAAAAAAAAAACTTTGAAGTCTGCAAGAAATCGTTATCTTTTTACAGCAGAAGAAATGGTGTCTTGAATTAGGAGAGCTCACATGCCAGATCTTGGTTTTCTCTAACCACAACAGGAAAAGGCTTCAGATAACTTTTTTGATTGTTTTTTTTTTCTTTTTAGGAAGGGGGGTCTCTAGTTCTAGTTGTCCTGGAGCTCTCTGTGTAAACCAGGGTAGCCTCAAACTCAGAGATCCACTTGACTCTGCTTCCCAAGAGCTGGAATTAAAGGTGTATGACATGCCAGACTTTCTGAAAACATTTTAACACTGTCTTAATAGCTCAGTCTTAATGAGAATATCCCCCCCCCCGGTGTGTGTACATGAATATGTGTGCCCTCAGAGACCAGAATAGAGTGTTTGATCCCCTGGAGCTAGAGTTGCATCCATTTTTGATTCACCCAACAGCACTAGTCCAGTGCAAGAACAGTATGTGCAGCCCCCCTTTTAGACAGATAGTATATCTCACTGAAACTAGGGCTCACTGATTTAACAAGATTAATTGGCCAGTGAGCCCTAGGGATCCTCCTATCTGTCTACCCGGTGCTGGGATTATATCACACTTGGATTCTTACGTAGGTCTGGGGCGTTCAAACTCCAGACCTCATGCTTACACGCAAGCACTGTACAAAGTAAACCATTAACCTGGCCCAATAAAAGTTAAATTAATGTTGACATGTTCATAAAGGAAAATAATTTGCCATCTCTCATATGAAAACCACAGGTCACATTAAACATAACTCTTAAACTGGGTGTAATGGCACACCTTTAATCCCATTACTCAGGAGGCAGAGGCAGGTGGATCTCTGAGTTCAAGACCAATCTAGTCTACAAAGTGAGTTCCAGGACAGCCAGGGCTACACAGAGAAACTGTCAGATGGATGGGTGGGTGGGTGGGGTGGATAAATAGGTAGGTAGGTAAGTAGATAGATAGATAGATAGATAGATAGATAGATAGATAGATAGATAGATAGATGATGGATAGATAGAATCTCTAAAGGACTTGGTCTAAACTAATGATGTTGATGTAATCTGTTCAGTGAACAAGCCTATTCAGATAAATACATTTTTAAAACGTCTTAGTTACTTTTCTACTGCTGTGAAGAAACACCATGACCAAAGCAACTTATAGAAGAGTTTATTGGGGGCTCACAGTTTCAGAGTATGATCCATGGTCACCATGTCAAGAAGAATAGCAGCAGCAAGTTAGCCCAGTGCTGGAGCAGTAACGGAGAACGTACATCCTTGTCTGCAAGTTGGAGGCAAAGCGAGAGCTAACTGGGAATAGTACAGATTTTTGAAACCTTAAATCTCTAACCCAGTGACATGTCATCAAAAAGACCACACCCTCTATTCTTCCCAACTGCTGCAAGCATTCAAATATGTGAGTCTATTTGGGCCATTCTCATTCAAACCATTTCATCTTTAATGTAGATTTATAAGCTTTAGTTTTATTCCAATTTCATGTGGAATGGTCCTTTCTGAATTACACAGTGTGTCTCTAATTATGATGATCTGTAAGAGTCTGCAACATTCTATCCCGACATTGTTATCTGACCTTTTCCTCTATCCTCCATTCTCTTCTCACGCCAGGTAAGTGCTTCTTGTTGCTCTTCTCACTTTCTCATTCAGACACACACTTGACCTCTCAGTGGAGTCCAGTGGTTTTCAGACTGTTCCAGGAGCTCTCCTTTGAAGGAGTAGGGGCTCCCCCTTCTGCTGCACAGAACAAGTCTACTGTTGTTATCTATCTCTTTTACTTTCCAGGTAAGCTGTGGTTGGCATGAAGTTTCTCAGACAAGGAGTTTCTAGTCTCAGGAGTCCAGCTTCAGCTTGGGAAGTCTCCTCTCACATAGAGCCACATAGCACCAGACTGTACTGCAGACTAGGAAACGGGGGAAAGATCCCAGTTAGCAGTGAGGAGTGAAGTCCACACTCCTCTCAGAGAAGGAGGGCATCTGTGAGTCAGTCATCTTGAGCTGCTGGTGACGAGCAGCTTTGATCCTAGAGCAAATAGCACTATTTTTAGCCCTCAAATCAACTGTACGGAGTGGCTTGCTAGCAGGTATTGGCAGCAAGGCAAGGTACCATTTGCTACTCTCCTATTTGAATCAGTTATTATGGCCAACCAAGAGGTAAGTTTCCTAAAACATGCTTTTCCTCTGTGGTATCACAGGACTTTTACCCCGAAGCAGTGTTGGGTTTTGTCAAAGATCTTTTCTGCATCTAATGAGATGATCATATAGTTTTTGTCTTTCAGTCTGTTTATATGGTGGATCACATCGATTGATTTGTGTATGTTGAACCATCCGTGCATCTCTGGGATGAAGACTACTTGATCATGATGGATGATCTTTTTGATGTGTTCTTAAATTCAGTTTGCAATTGAGATTTCTTTGCACCAATGTTCGTAAGGGAGATTGGTCCATAATTGTTTTTCTTTGTTGTGTCTTTATGTTGTTTAGGTATCAGGGTAACTGTGGCCTGATAAGAAGAATCGGGCAGTGTTCCTTCTGTTTCCATTTTATAGAATAATTTAAGGAGTATCATGCCAAGGATCAGCCTCTGCTTGGAGAACGGTTCTGAGGAAGGGGTCTGGGAGTGGTGGGGGAGGGGGGAGAACAACTGGTACAAATCGTGCATACAAGCTGACAACCTGTGTTCTGCTGGGACAACTTTCCAGACAGCTCTCTGCTTGAGACACCTCTCTTGCTAAGACAAAAAAAAAAAAAAATATTCTACAAACTCTCTGGAAAGTTCATCTCTTGCAAATCAAAAGCCCAATCTTTTATTTATATATCAATTCAATCATTACCCCAGGTTTCCTTTTGATTATCTCATGAATCAGCAACCCCTGACCCCAGGCCCCTGTTTCTTAGAAAAAGACAAAATATATATATATATATATATATATGTATATGTTTATATAATATAGCATATATTATATATTAATATGTAATATTATATATTAATTGGTATTATGTAATACTATATAACATTATATTAATATAGTATATATTCATTATTATTAATTTATTATATATTAATTATGTAATATTGTTTATATTAATATAATCACTATATAATTAATATTATGTTATTAATATATTAATGTGTTTATATATTAACAATATAATAATATATTAATAATGTGATGTAGTATACATTATATAATATACTAAGTTAATATATATTTCTATTATGTTAATGTTTATATTGAATATATTTAATATTTTTTTAATATTTGCCGAGCAACCATCAACACTCGTGGTGGCTCATGTGTTCCTAGCTCTGTCCCAGGGGCAGGAACCATGTCACTCTGTCCCTTCCATGACCATGTAAAACTCAGCAGTATCAAATCTAATTATCCTTTGAAAGTGGAATTCTATGCTAAAGCCATCTGTCTCTGGGCTTTTATTGGGTGGTAGATTTTAATGCCTGTTTCTATTTCATAAGGGGCTGTAGGTCTGTTTAAATTTCTTATCTGATTTTGATTTCACTTTATTAAGTGGTATATATCAAGAAAATTATTCATTTCTTTTATACTTTCCAATTTGGTGGAGTATAGCTCTTTTTAAAGTATATCTTTATGATCCTCTGGAGTTCCTCCATGTCTGGTTATGTCCCCACTTTCTGCCTCTAATTTAGTTGATTTGTATGTTCTCTCTGCTGTTTAGATAATTTGCATAAGGGTTTGTATATTATTGATTTTCTCAAACAATCAACTCTTTGTTTCATTGATTCTTTATATTGTATTGTTTTGTTTCTATATTACTTATTTCAGCCCTGAGTTTGATTATTTTTTGCCATCTACTTCTTTAGTGTATGCTTATGTGTGGGTTTTTGTTTGTTTGTTTGTTTGTTTGGGGTTTTGGGGGTGGGTTTTTGTGGGTGTTTTGGTTTGGTTTGGTTTGGTTTGGTTTGGTTTGGTTTGGTTTGGTTTGGTTTGGTTTTTTTCAAAACAGGATCTCTCTGTGTAGCCCTGGCTGTCTTGGAACTCACTCTATAGACCAGGCTGGCCTTGAATCCAGAAATCCACCTGCCTCTGCCTCCCAAGTGCTGGGATTAAAGGCGTGCACCATCACTGCCCGACTGTTGTTTTTGGTTTTTTTGGTTGTTTGTTTTTTTTTTAATGTAGTTACTTAGTGCTGTGAAGTTAGAACTGCCTTCATTGTGTCCTGTAAATTTGGTTAAGTTCTGTTTTTTTTTTTTTTTCATTCCATTCTAGAAAGTTTTTTCTTAATTTCTGTCTTGATAGCTTTTTTTAGTTAATAGTGAGTTGTTCAGTTCCCATGAGCTTTGTAAACTTTTTTCTTTTTGTTTTTTTGTTTGTTGGTTTTTGTTTTTGTTGTTTTGTTTGCTTGTTTTATGAACCTGAGTGCACTTGTTTTTAGTTCATAAATCTTTAGAATTTCAATATCCTCTTGGTGGACTTTTCCTTTGGTGAGTATTTAGTTGTTAGTTGTTAGGGTCCAAATATCCAAAACCACCCAATCAGGCACAAGAGTCCATGTGAAGCAAGATTTTTATTTGAATTAGGCAGCAGAAACTGACTGGGCAGCAACAACAGTGCAGACTCAGGAGGTGACTGTGTCCTTGAATGTTCATCTTAGTAAGTTTTTAAACAAATGATGACAATAATTTATTGTAATCAAGCTGCTACTGATCAGTCAGGGCCACAGGACAGACTCAGGTGATAGGTGAGCCATCACACACATACACACACACACACACACACACACACACACACACACAACACACACACCAGTCAGAATGTTACAGAGCTTTTAAGCTTGAAAACCACAAATATCTGTACCAAGTTACAGTAACAATTTCCCATCAATCAGAGTCATTTGTTCTTCTATGTTTAAGAATAATCATTATGTTTTAGGAAACAAAAAAATAAATAAGAAAGAAACTAGCTAGCCATCTGGAAAGCTCCCCTAAAGCCTGGGAACTTGAACTTAATTTCACCTTATGATCAAAATGGAATCTGAAAACAAAATGGCAGCACTTAGAGGGTAAGTCTCTTTTGTTGGATCCCAACATAGTGCCTGTCCTTATCTCTTCTGCTTAGTTCTGGCTTGAAGTCTCTTTTGTCAGATACTAAAATGGCTACACAGTCTTACTTCTTTAGGTCTGTTTACTTGGAATATTCTTCTTATGCTTGTCCTTGATAATGTGGAGGTCTGCCCCTATCCCCAGCATAGCTGTAGCCATTTTGTTCCATGCCTGCCAGGTATTTCATACTGTTGTTGTAACACGCTTGCCAGTCATTGACACACAAAAAAAAAACTTGACTCAGAGCAGGGTCATGCTGACCCCATACCCTGTTATGTTCTGTATGTTCTGAGGTTTGTTAATCTTAAGAAATTCCACAACCATAAGCTCCACTTAGGACAAGTCAGAATAAAGATCAGTTAGAATTGTTCTGTCTAGCTAGCCAAAATAGTCCGAGTCAAAGCCAACGACTGGGCAGCACTTCCTGCACCTGCACATGAGTTCATTATGGTTTTTTTTTTTTCCTTTTACAAACTAGCTCTGAGAAATGTTCATGGTTTGTGGCTCAGCCCCAGAATTCTAAGCTACAGCCCTGATTGATCGGTATTAGGATATGTATTCAATAAACCATCCCCATCTGAGATCTGTGTGTGTGTGTGTGTGTGTGTGTGTGTGTGTGTGTGTGTGTGGTTTGTAGGAGACTCTTGGTGAGTTTCCTAGGTTCAGCAGAAGGATGGATCCTAATTTTTAATACAATCTGCTCATCTGTGTCTTTTTATTGGGGAATTGAGACCATTGGTGTTGAGAGTTACCAGTGAGCAATGTTTGTTGATTTTTGTTATTTTTTTGTTGTGGTGGTGGTGGTGTGGGGTTTCCCCTGTCTTTTGATTTGCTAGCCTAAGATTACTTATTCCTGCCTGGCAGTGGTGGCGCACGCCTATAATCCCAGCACTTGGGAGGCAGAGGCAGGCAGATTTCTGAGTTCGAGGCCAGTCTGGTCTACAGAGTGAGTTCCAAAACAGCCAGGGAAACACTGTCTCAAACAAACAAACAAACAAACAAAAAGATTACTTATCTCTTATGTTTTCTTGGGGTGGTTAACCTCTTTAGGTTGAAATTTTCCTTCTAGCTCCTTCTATAGAGGTAGATTTGTAGTAGATCCTGATTTGAATTTCTTTATCTATTGCAATTGAAAGTTCTGGGGGGTTTTTGTTTTGTTTTTTTAAAGATTTATTTTATTTATTTTATGTGTATGAGTACACTGTACAGATGGCCGTGAGCCATCATGTATGTGGCTGTTCTCTGGCCCTGCTCGCTCCGGCCCCACTCGCTCTGGCGTAATTCACTGTCGCTGTTTTCAGATGCACCAAAAGAGGACATCAGATATGGGGAGTTGTGAGCCACCATGTGGTTGCTGGGATCCGAACTCAGGACCTTCAGACGAGCAGTCAGTGCTCTTACCCGCTGAGCCAACTCACCAGCCCCCGCAATTGAAAGTTTTGCTGGGTATAGTAGTCTGGGATGGCATCTATGATCCCTTGGAGTCTGTAGAACACCTGTCTAGGCCCTTCTGGATTTTAGAGTCTTTATTGAAAATCCAAGTTATTCTTTTTTTTTTAAGATTTATTTATTTCTTTATTTAATGTGAGTACATGGTTGCTGTCTTTAGATACACCAGAAGAGGATATCTGATCTCATTACAGATGGTTGTGAGCCACCATGTGGTTGCTGGGCTCAGGACCTCTGGAAGAGCAGTCAGTGCTCTTAACCACTGAGCCATCTCTCCAGCCCCCGCAAGTGTTACTCTAATAGGTCTGCTTTCATATGTTACTTGGTCTTTTTCCCTGCAATCTTTTTGTTTGTTTGTTTGTTTGCTGTTTTGTTGTTGTTGTTGTTATTGTTGTTGTTTTGAGACAGGGTTTCTCTGTGTAGCCCTGGCTGTCCTGGAACTCACTCTGTAGACCAGGCTGGCCTAGAACTCAGAAATCCACCTGCCTCTGCCTCCCAAGTGCTGGGATTAAAGGCGTGCGCCACCACTGCCTGGCTTCCCTGCAATCATTAGTATTCTTTCTTTGTTCTGTATGTTTAGTGTTTTGATTATTGTGTGACGTGGGAAGTTTTTTTTTTTTTCTGGTCCAGTGTATTTAGTATTCAGTATATTTCCTGTGCCTTGATAGATATCCTCTTCTTTAGATTAGGGGAGTAGAATGATCAACACTGAGTTCAGTCAGGACTTTCTGTTGCAGTCTCTTGCGCCCCCTGCTGGCACACATGAAGTAATTGTGGCCAATCTGTACGCTATTGGAAATGGAATGGAAAAGAAGGAATCCCAAAACATTCACAGAAACATAGCCTTCTTTCTTTTCTAAGTCTCATTCTCCACCCTGTCCTCTCTCTGTGGCATCATTCTTGGGGCAGACTGGCAAAAGTGAGGGGTCTTCATGGATTCTGCAGCTTTCATTCCGCCCCTCATCCCTGCTCCTTTTGGGGAACCAGCTAGGACTGATTGGAGAGAGATCGCAGAGACTTCCGGCAGGGGGCAGCGCAGGCTTGTATTTATCTTTGGCTGGCCAGTTCTGTGTCCTCTTGGCATTTTCTCAGTGTCTTGCTTGAGCCTGCTGAGGGCAGTGCCCAGGCACTTCATTTTTAGGACTAGGAGACTGCCACATACACTCGGGTCAATACAGTAGGGGGCTAACCGGGTGGAATGAGCAGGGGAGGCGGGAAGAGGGTCTGAGGGAACCTTCGGAACTGCAATCACAGGGAAGCCACCCAAGCAGATGGGAGCACTTGGACCAGCTTTACAGGACGCTGCTCCATGCTCCTTTTTCTTTCCTCGCCCACCCAGACTCCACAGATTCCAAAAGAGCAAAGAAATGTCCCGAGGGGCCACCCCTAGGCAAGACATGGTACCTTCTTAGAGAGTCTCCTCCTTTTGAGATCCATCTTGGGAAGAGGGAAACATACACAAAAGAATCCAGAATTACAGCTGCGTCTTTAAACTTACTGATCAGCTAGAAAGGAAAGGTGCTTAGACTGATTGAGAACTCCTCCAGCCACAGCCTGAATTGAGTCTGTTCCCATGGGGTTTCAAACCATGACAGGAGGCCCGTTGGTCCTTCACAGTCTGTTTCAGTGTATTTCCTTACTGTGTTTCTCTTTTATTTATTATTGTAGTGTGTGTTTGTGCACAAGTGATGGGGCACTGCATCTGTGGAGGTCAGAAGACAGCTTTGTGCAGTCAATTTTCTCCTTCCACGTTTATATAGTTTCCAAGAATGGAACTGGAATTGCCAGACTTGTAAACAAGAACTTTTAGCCGCTGAGCTATCTGTTTGGCCCATTATTTTCTTAACTGCAGTAAAATATACAAGTAACCACTTTTGGATGTTTTGTTTTGTTTTGTTTTGTTTTGTTTTGTTTTGTTTGAGACAGGGTTTCTCTGTGTAGCCCTGGCTGTCCTGGAACTCACTCTGTAGACCAGGCTGGCCTCGAACTCAGAAATCTGCCTGCCTCTGCCTCCCAAGTGCTGGGACTAAAGGTGTGCGCCACCACCGCCCAGCTACAAGTAACCATTTTTAAGTGCACAGTTCCATAGTGACAATGCTGTCTTACTAGATTATTGTGGTTTCCACAAATGTGCACGAGGCACAAGGCTGGGAACATGCCTCTGCATGGGCTACATGCCTTCCTTTCAAGCATAAGGACCTGAGTCAGATCACTGAAAACACACACACACACACACACACACACACACACACACACACAAGCCCAGGCTTGGGAACAAGCAAGGTAGAGACGGACAGATAAGGATCTCAAAGCCATCCGGGCACCAATCATTGAGTGCTGGATTCTGGTTTAGTGAGGGACTCTGTCTCAAATGATAAGGTGGTGCATGATGGAGAGATACCCTCTGTCTACTTCTGGCCTACATGCACACACACAAACACACACACATAGACCCACACACAGATGAGGAACAGAAACCTGGTGAGCCTCAAGGCATAAGCCTGAAGGGTGACCTTGCTGAGAAGAAAAAGCTCAGAAGGAGTTCCAAGGTGGATGCAAGGTTCTGCAGGTCGCTGAGCACCTCTGAACTTCCCAGAAGCCTCAACCCTGTATCTTAGTCACATCCTCCTCCTGTCTTCCCCACCACACAAAGACTCATGCTCAACTAGGAGTCCTCAAAAGTGAAGCCGTGGGAAAGAACCTATACACTTGGGCATAGTGGTACATGCTTGTAATCTCAGCCCTCAGGAGGCAGAGACAGTGGATCTCTGTGAGTTTTTAGGCCAACCTGCTCTATCGAAACACAGGCCAACCAAGGCTACACTGAGATCCTGTCTCACAGGATCTCACAAAAAAAAAACACAAAAGAAAAGAAAGGGAGAAAAAGAAAGAAGAAAGACACCCATGCAGAGTGAATGGGAAGTTATAATTATTGGTGAGCAGAATTTTTCCTTTTCTTTTCTCTCTCGCTCTTTCTTTTTAAGATTTATTTATTTTATATATGTTAATACACTGTCACTGTCTTCAGACACACCAGAGGGCATCAGATCCCATTACAGATGGTTGTGAGCCACCATGTGGTTGCTGGGAATTGAACTCAGGACCTCTGGAAGAGCAGTCAGTGCTCTTAACCACTAAGCCATCTCTCCCGCCCCACATTTTTCTTTTTTATTTCTTCTTCTCCTTCTTCTTCTTCTCTCTCCTTCTCCTTCTCCTTCTCCTTCTTCCTCCTCCTCCTCCTCCTCCTCCTCCTCGTTTTCCTCCTTCTTCAAGTTAAGACAGCTCCATCATGTAGTTCAGGTAGCTTGGAGCTCAAACGTGGACTGGTATCCATGGCTAGAGTGGTGGGAAAGGACTCTACATGCAGCCAATTAATTTACTCTAGACCACAACCAGGAAAATGATTTGTTGAATGCAGCAAGAAGCCATGGGCTGGGCGGTCACTAGAGTGCTGACTGTAGTGTTCAGTGGGTGAGCCGGGAGGTGGGGGGGTGGTAGGATGTGGGGTATAATTTACCCCAGGTGGAGGACAGTCCTGACTAGCCAGTACGAAGTCCTGGGACTTCAGTGCAAGCTGTGGTGAACGAAGACTTCAGAAAAGAAGCTACATCTGCAGAGACTGGCTGATAGATTAGAATTTCAGCACTGTGGAGAGACTGGAATATCACAGCGCCACAGGCTAATCGTCTTATCTCCAGCTAGTTCTAGCCCTCTGAAGCAGCCATTCCTTGAGGACTTCTGTGTGAGCTAATAATATCTTGTGACTAAATAGATAAAGCTTTTAGAATCGGGAATGGTGGTGCACACTTTAATCCCAGCACTAAAAGGCGAGGCAGGTGGATCTCTGCATTTTAGGCCAGCCTGGTACAAAATGACAACTGGGACAACCAGGGCTGTTATATAGAGAAAATTTATCTCCAAATAACGAGAGAGAGACAGAGAGAGAGAGAGAGAGAGAGAGAGAGAGAGAGAGAGAGAATAAAGAAAGCATTTGAAATCCATTGACTTAAGAGAGTAATCCCTTCCACCAATGCAAAAGCTAAGAAGCTAAGAGTGCCATCAGCTAGCATCTGGACCCATAGAAACGACTTCCCCTTCCTGCTCTACCAGATTGTGCATCTCTGCGATGTAGCCACCAATTCAGTTTAAACTTGCCTTGATAGCAGGGCAGTGGTGGTGCATGCCTTTTATCTTAGCCCTTTGGAGGCAGAGTCAGGTGGATCTCTGTGAATTCCAGGACATAATGGTCTACAGATCAAGCTCCAGGACAGTCAGGGCTGCATAGTGAGATCCTAACTCAAAAAAAAGCGGGGGGGGGATGGCAAGATGGCTTAGTGGGTAAGAGCGCTGACTGTTCTTCCAAAGGTCCTGAGTTCAAATCCCAGCAACCACATGGTGGCTCACAGCCATCTGTATTGAGATCTGACGCCCTCTTCTGGTGCATCTGAAGACAGCTACAGTGTACTTATATATAATAATAAATAAATCTTTGGGCCGGAGCGGGCAGAGAGTGAGTGAGCAGGGCCGACTGAGGCAAGCAGAGGTCCTAAATTCAATTCCCAACAACCACATGAAGGCTCACAACCATCTGTACAGCTACAGTGTACTCATATACATAAAATAAATAAATAAATCTTAAAAAAAAAAGCTTGCCTTGATTTATGACTTTCTTTATTTTATAAAACTATAAAGCTTCATGAAACTGCTTCTACACTGGAATGTGGAATTTAGGGTAACGTTAATTTGTATCCCTGGACCCTGATCACTCATAATGGTTCCAGCATAAACCACCTCTTATTTCCTTTAAAATGAGAGGTGTGAGATTTGTGCCAACTCTGCTGTGCACATAATTTCCGGCTGTACGACATATGCCACAGAAATCTGGGCCCTGTGGAACAAGGTCATGTGACTAAAGGTTATCCTGGTCAGAGGCTCTCCAGACACTGGGCTGCAGCCCCTTGGTTTCAAGTTACAGTATTCTGCAGCTAGCAGCTGGGGAAGATGCCCTCAGGGGGCACTGGCCCTGTTTTCTGGTCTCTAATTAAAGGCTTTCTCTTTGCACATCCCTATCTGGCCTCAATGGAATCTTCCCGTCCCAGCCTGACACCTCATCACACTTAATTTCTGAATTTTACTTTGGAGTGCGTGTGTGTGTGTGTGTGTGTGTGTGTGTGTGTGTGTGTGTGCGCGCACGCGTGCATACGTTCCCACGTGTGTGTAGCCAGAGAACAGTTTTATGGAGGCAGTTTTTTCTTCCCACTCTATTTGAGAGTTTCCAGGATGGACATCCCCTTTCTTCCACAGCTGCCAATGTGCTTGATCCTGCTCCTCCTGAGGGAACTCGAGCCATGTTAGGGTGGGATGCTCACTCCATCTGGTGACTAGCATTCTGGGAGCTCGGCTGGCCTGCAGCTACATCCTGCAGGACTACCAGGTGATGGTAAAGGCAGATGAGATCGGTGCGCTCAGGAAAGCAGCTGCCATCCATGTGAACCTGAATCTTTCCGGCCTGGTTTGTTTGCAAAGGCCCTGACCGGCTGAAGTCAACAGTGGAAGTGTCGTCTGCAATATAGAGGCTGGTGGGCCTGCCCTGGCAGCTGAAGCCACACCAACAAGCTGTCCGGTCCCCTCCACCACCGCTACCCTAAGTGAGAGGAAACAAAAAAAGGAAGACTCCAAGAAGTTTGATGGTAACATGGGCTTTGGTCTTTTGGAGCAAACGGCTTTTGTCAACATGTTCAATAAAAAAAACAAAACCTGGGGGCTGGAGAGATGGCTCAGACTGCTCTTCAAGAGGTCCTGAGTTCAATTCCCAGCAACCACATGTTGGCTGACAACCATCTGTAATGGGGGCTGATGCCCTCTTCTAGTATGCCTGAAGAGAACAATGATGGTGTACCCATATGTATAAAATAAATAAATCTTTTTTTAAAAAAATCTAGAGCCGGGCGGTGGTGGCGCACACCTTTAATCCCAGCACTTGGGAGGCAGAGGCAGGCAGATTTCTGAGTTCGAGGCCAGCCTGGTCTACAGAGTGAGTTCCAGGACAGCCAGGGCTATACAGAGAAACCATGTCTCAAAAAACCAAAAAGAAAAAAGAAAAAGAAAAAAAGATCATCCTGCCTCGTTTCAGGTTCTACGTTTTCCTCTCTGTCCTTTGAGATCAAGAGATACCTCTGTTTCCAAAGATTGCCTCCATGGCTGGAGTTTCAGTCCAAGCCAAAGTCCCTTAAAGAGTTGGTGAGGAAAGTTAAAATGAAGAGTAAGGGACAGGCAGAAGGTTCCCCTGACACACTCTAAGCTGTATTGGAATACTAAGCCACTCTTGGGTACTCGTGGGTCCGTGGGGACTGTCTGTGTTCTCATCTGCTTTTAGTTCCAGCTTTCAGCATTTTGTTGGTGTTCCTGTGGCATAGAAAAGATGACTGTGAAATTTTAAGTCCCAATATTGACCTCAAGTTGGAAGAGGCAACTCCAGTCTCAAAATGGGAGCCATGATCCAAAGGAACCAGCCCAGCTGAGAAAGCTGTTCATTGGTGGTCTGAACTTTGAAACCACAGGTGATAGCTTAAGAGAGCATTTTGAGAAATGGGGCGCACTTACAGACTGTGTGGTAATGAGAGATCCCCAAACAAAACGTTCCAAAGGCTTTGGTTTTGTGTTTGTTGTTTTTGTTTTGTTTTAAGATTTATTTATCTATTATATGTAAGTATACTGTAGCTGTCTTCAGACACCCCAGAAGAGGGCATCAGATCTCATTACAGATGGTTGTAAGCCACCATGTGGTTGATGGGATTTGAACTCAGGACCTTCGGAAGAGCAGTCAGTGCTCTTAACCGCTAAGCCATCTCTCCAGCCCCCTGTGACCTACTCTTGTGTTCAAGAGGTGGATGCTGCACTATGTGCTTGGCCACACAAGGTTGATGGGTGTGTGGTGGAACCAAAGAGATGTTTCTACAGAGAATTCTGTAAAGCGTGGTGTACATTTAACAGTGGAGAAAAAATTTGTTGGTGGTATTAAAGAGGATACAGAAGAATATAATTTAAGGGGCTACTTTGAAAAGTATGGCAAGATTGAAACCATAGAAGTTATGGAAGACAGGCAGAGTGGGGAAAAAGAGAGAATTTGCTTTGGTAACTTTTTTTTCTTTTTTTTCTTTTTTTTTCTTCTGGTTTTTCAATACAGGGTTTCTCTGTGTAGCCCTGGCTGACCTGGAATTCACTCTGTAGACCAGGCTGGCCTGAAACTCAGAAATCCGCCTGCCTCTGCCTCCCAAGTGCTGGGATTAAAGGTGTGCGCCACCACTGCCCGGCTGCTTTTGTAACTTTTGGTGATCATGACACAGTTGATAAAGCTGTTGTTCAGAAATACCACACTGTTACTAATGGGCATAACTGTGAAGTGAAAAGGGCCCTTTCTAAACAAGAGATGCGGTCTGCTGGATCACAGAGACGTCGGGGAGGTGGATCGGGCAACTTTGTGGGTCTCGGGGGAAACTTTGGTGGAAGAGGAGGCTGTGGTGGTGGAGGTGGTGGCAGCAGAGGTAGTTACGGAGGTGGTGATGGTAGATAGAATGGATTTGGAGGTGATGGTGGCAGCTATGGTGGTGGTCCTGGTAGAGGGGGTTATGGAGGTGGCAGACCGGGATATGGAAACCAAGGTGGTGGATATGGTGGTTACAATGAAGGAGGAAATTTGGGTGGAGGTAACTATGGTGGTGGTGGGAACTATAATGACTTTGGAAATGATAGTAGGCAGCAACAATCAAATTATGGACCCGTGAAGGGGGGCAGTTTAGATGGAAGAAGCTCAGGCAGTCCCTGTGGTGGTGGCTGTGGATCTGGAGGTGGAAGTGGTGGATATGGTGTCAGAAGGTTTTAAAATAAAACAGAAACAAATGGCTACAGTTCTTAGCAGAGGGGGAGAGAGCGAGGAGTTGTCAGGAAAGCTGCGGGTTACTTTGAGACAGTCGTCACAAAAGCATTAGGGGAACTGTAAAACTCTGCCTGTGGTCAGAAAAGTCACTGCGGCTTAAACAGGAAACCCTTCTTGTTCAGGACTGTCATAGCCACAGTCTGCAAAAAGTGCAGCTATTGATTAATGCAATGTAGTGTCAATTAGATGTACATTCCTGAGGTCTTTTACTTGTTGTAGCTTTGTCTTTTTCTTTTTCCTTTCATTACATCAAGCATATTGCCCTGTAAATTGTGGTAGTGGTACTAGGAATAAAAAATTAATTCCTAATTTAAGAAAGAAAGAAAGAAAGAAAGAAAGAAAGAAAGAAAGAAAGAAAGAAAAGAAAAGAAAAGAAAGTCTAGATCCCTCATTCGTGAGTAACCCATCTGCCAGTCAGCCCTACCCTACCTATGTCTCCCTGGCCACCTTAAAAGGAAGCATAACATGCTCTCTAGCTTTGGGCGGAGAAGTTTCCCTGCTGGGGAATCATTCTGGGAATCATCAGGTAAGAAGTCTTTCTGGCCTGATCGATGAGAAACCATGAGACCATTCTGCCTCTTGGAATTTCCTCTTCGCATCTTGTTGGATCAACTTAAATATTCATTTTCATGTCTTTAGAGCAGTGGTTCTCAACCTGTAGGTGGCAAGCCCCTTGCGGGGAGGGGTCACATATCAGATATTCTGCATATCAGAATATTTATGTGAAGTAGCAACAAAATAATTTTATGATGGGGGGGGGTATGTGTCACCACAATATGAAGGTCACAGCATTAGGAAGGTTGAGAACCACTGCTTTAGACTGAAGCTTTTTAACCTCCACTCTCCTGGCCTTCAGGAGTCAGACTCCCCTTTGCTGTCGGCACCTCTGGTCAATTGTGAGCTATATTAGTAACCTCCCCAGTCTCTGTCCACTGGAGACCAGTAGCACTCACAACTACCATGAAAACACACACAGAGTTGCGACAAGCACGTCTAATTTCCCCCCTAGAGGCCTTACTGGCAAGAACAGGAGATAGGAACTAGCTGTGCCTGGTTAGGAGCAGAAACCCCAATGTGAAGAGTTCTAACTTTAGTCTTGCCCAGACACTGGAAATGTCCTTGGATCTGTCCCAGTCAAAGACCAGAAATACAAGAAGGGAGTTCTGGTTTCTGGCCTGGATTTTCCTAATCTCTCCTTCCTGGAGTGAGTAGCTCTGCCTGGAAGGGGTGGCCATCATTCCAGGCCAGACACCTCTGGCTAACAGTTTTGGAATTGGATCTCTAGATTTTCATGGTGAAAACAGATTCTGTTTCCCCCGTTTCAGCCCATCTCTAAAAGGACTTGAGAGTCTCAGCCCTGGAGGGGAGATTAGATAGCCTCAGAGGGAGTTAATAGGATCCCGCCCTCACCTTTGAACCTCACCTCCCATTTCCCTGGTAACACTAGAATGGAAAAGAATCACAACTGCTCCTCCTTAGGCTTTCTGGTCAGAAGAATAGAATGCTTCTTAACCCTGGGTGGAGACGATGATCTGCTAGAAAGATTAGAACATTGTCTACCTTTGTCTCCTCTCTAAAGATCTAATCCAGCTGTGCCTGCCCATCATCTGTGAGATCATCCCACTGGAGCTCTGATTGTCTTAGTTGACTCAGTAAGGCCATAGGACTGATTGCCCCTTTAACTGCATAGTGAGGCTCCTTACTCTGAGGAGCCCCCTTCAGACCTCCCCTGCTGAG
This sequence comes from Montemys delectorum, assembly GCA_019843815.1. NCBI lineage: Eukaryota > Metazoa > Chordata > Mammalia > Rodentia > Muridae > Montemys > Montemys delectorum. The sequence continues at coordinate 22,860 of JADRCD010213447.1, forward strand.
CCTTTATTTTATTTTATTTTATTTTATTTTATTTTATTTTATTTTATTGGTTTTTTCTAGACAGGGTTTCTCTGTATAGCCCTGGCTGTCCTGGACCTCACTCTGTAGACCAGGCTGACCTCGAACTCAGAAATCTGCCTGCCTCTGCCTCCCAAGTGCTGGGACTAAAGGCGTATGCCACTACCCTCCGGCAAGATTTATTTATTATATGTGAGTACACTGTAGCTGTCTTCAGACCCTCCAGAAGAGGGCAACAGATCTCATTATGGGTGGTTGTGAGCCACCATGTGGTTGCTGGGAATTGAACTCAGGACCTTCAGAAGAGCATTTTAATTCAGAAAAGAATGACTCTTTTCCTTCTTTCTGCCTTGTCCCTTCAGATACTGCTCAAAGCCTAGGCATGCTATTCCCGATCTGGATTGTCCATGCTCTCTGAAGACCCCCCTCTCCTGCCATCTAGCTGGTGACTGACCTCCATTGCTAGACATGCCACCTTTCTCAAGACTGAATGCAAAAGGCATGGTTTTTTCTCTTCCTTTTCCCCATCTCCCACTCCAGCTGCCAAGATCTACAGGTTCCCCGCCCTGTTTATTTTGTCTCAAGGTCTCTATTCTCTATTCTAGCTTCCTTTTGAGTCTGTTGCTAAATCCTTTCGTTAATAAGGCTGGGACTCCCAACCTCCGTGGTAATGACATTGCCAGGCTGGGTACTGCCATGGAACACAAAGCACCTTGTAATACACGGGATTGTAGTGTGGACGCTGTCCATGCCTCCTGACTGAAGAATCTCAGGGCTTTTTGTTTGCGTGTCTAAGGATCTAGTTCCATTCAGTGTTTGAAAAGGCAGCTGAGGGATGACTTTCTTGGAAACACTTTGTTCCCTCTGTGCTGCAGGGAAGAGGGGAAGAGGGAGCAGTCTTGGGTCAGGGTTGCCTGTTCCTTTCCTTTATTCCCGACGCTATAGGATGGGCATGTCCAGTGTACCAGCAGGAAGCAGCTAGCGAGATCTAGTCTGTCCTGGGAAGAAGCAGAACGTCTTCTGCCCCTTACCCACAGTTCATTCTGCAGGTCTCCCAGCCTCCTCTGTTGGTGTTGGGCCCTGCTCTGCTCTAGCTTTGAGTGATCTAGTGATGAGTCACGGAGCTGGAACCAGAGCCGGATGCAGAAAGGAGGCAGGAGGGAGGTCCCAACCCATGGATATACTAAAGGGAGCCCGGGAGCCAAGATTTATCTGCCTCGTTCTGGGACCCATACAACTCAGAAGCTGACCTTCAATTCAGAAATCCTTATCATTTGCAAAAATCAGCTGACATTAGAATCCTAATCTCAAGAGGAAGGAACCAGGGCACCATTCCAAGCAGAAACAGATCGCTGTCTAAGATTTGGGACCTACTCGATGATCTGGGCTCCACGGGGCCTGGGAAGCTCCACTTCTCTGGCTCTGCCCTCCACAGCAAACGCAGCTTATCTCATAAGCTCAGGCCGCCTCCAGTCCCCACCTGCTGCTGCCCTTGGTGGTCCTGACATTTCCTAAAGCTGTTTTTTTTTCCCCCTGCCAGAGCCATGTGGGAGACTCTTACACATTCACAAGTTTGACATGAGATGCTGCCTTCCCTCTTCTGTGTGCTGAAGGTAACTATTTCCCAAAAGAACCACCTCCGTGACACTGGCCTTATTAATCACAGCTGATTGCTTCATCAGCCCCAGCCAACCAGTATATGTCAGCCAGGAAAGTAAAGGTTTCACGCCAGTTGATCTTTGTTGTTTTTTGTTTTTTTTTTTAAGATTTATCTATTTTATGTATATGAGTACACACTGTAGCTGTACAGATGGTTGTGAGCCTTCATCTGGTTGTTGGGAACTGACTTTAGGACCTCTGCTTGCTCCAGTCGGCCCTGCTCGCTCAGTCCCTGCTTGCTCTGGCCCAAAGATGTATTTATTATTATAAATGAGTACACTGTAGCTGTCTTCAGGTGCACCAGAAGAGGGCATCAGATCTCATTACCGGTGGTTGTGAGCCACCATGTGGTTGCTGGAATTTGAACTCACAACCTTCCGAAGAGCAGTCGGCGCTCTTACCCACTGAGCCATCTCACCAGCCCCACTCCAGTGGTTCTTGCCTCTTTTTATTATATCTAATTACACTGTAGCTGCCTTCAGACACCCCAGAAGAGGGTGTCAGATCTCATTAAGGATGGTTGTGAGCCACCATGTGGTTGCTGGGATTTGAACTTGGGACCTTTGGAAGAGCAGTCAGTGCTCTTAACCACTGAGCCATCTCTCCAGCCCCTCTTGTCTCTTTTTTATTCCAGATAATTCTGTAGCTCCATTTGGCCAGAAGCACAGATCACATGATAGAGTCTTTAAAGGACTTTCTCTCCCCTTTGAGTCTTACATCCCACTCTCAGCCACAGCCGAGGACTGAGGTATTGGTCCTCACCCTTCACAGGTTTGCCTCTGATCCTATCTGGTCCCCAGATAAGCAGGCCTTTTGGAAGGCAATTCCTGGCATGCCTATGGTCTGTCCCTGAGGCTGCTGTCACCCAGATGAAAAGGATTCTCGAGCTCTTCAGACTTGGCCAGCAAAGCTTCAGACACATGCCAGGCCTTACAGTCAGGCCACTGCTACTTGTCAACTGCTCTGCTCATTTTTTTTAACATCACCTTCCTTGTTCTACCTCACAACTAGGAGGCCAAGGTTTACAGCTCCAACAAGTAGCACCTGTAGCATAAAAAGTAGGCATGGGGCTGGAGAGATGGCTCAGAGGTTAAGAGCACTGACTGCTCTTCCAAAGGTCCTGAGTTCAAATCCCAGCAACCACATGGTGGCTCACAACCATTCATAATGAGATCTGACACCCTCTTCTGGTGTGTCTGAAGACAGCTACAGTGTACTTACATTGTACTTACAACAATAAGTACATAGGCTACAGATCTGTTGTAAGTACTACAATGTACTTATAACAATAAATAAATCTTTGGGCCGGAGCAAGGCCTCGGAGCGAGCTGAGGTCCTGAGTTCAATTCCCAGCAACCACATGATGGCTCACAACCATCTGTACAGCTACAGTGTACTCATAGACATAAAATAAATAAATAAATCTTTAAAATAAATAAATTAAATAAAAAGTAGGCAAGAGGAGACGGAGCCTCATGGGGAGAAATCTGAAGCCATTCTTAGTGGTTAGGTGGGTTGTGGAGAGGCATCCAACTGAGAGCAAAAATGGTCATAGTCCCAAAGATCATCAGGATACAAGAGTCTACAGCTAGTCGGGCGGTGGTGGCAGACACCTTTAATCCCAGCACTTGGGAGGCAGAGGCAGGCGGATTTCTGAGTTCGAGGCCAGCCTGGTCTACAGAGTGAGTTCCAGGACAGCCAGGGCTACACAGAGAAACCCTGTCTTGAAAAAAACAAAACAAAACAAAACAAAAAAAGAGTCTACAGCTGCAACCTCTGGATATCTGCAAGGACATCTCCCATCCTCTGACCTCCAAAGGTTACCCAGAGGAGACCAGCCAGGAGCAGTCTGTGGAGATGGTATCTGAAGTGGAAGAGCGGGAAAGCAAGACATTAAAACCCTTGAACCATGGGAGGCCAGGATCTAGGAGACTTCCCACAGGTGCTCAGAACAGGGCAGTCTGACTCCAGAGTCCCACAGTTTAACTACTTCTTTTTTTTTTTTTTCCTGGTTTTTCGATACAGGGTTTCTCTGTGTAGCCCTGGCTGTCCTGGAACTCACTCTGTGCCATGGACTGGGTTGCTTCAGGGACCCCTTGTTCCTCAGGGTGATGAGAAGTTTGACCAGGTAGGCAAGGAATTCGGGGAGTGACAAACAGAAACGACACAAAGAAGTGTGGGATCTGAGTGTATTTGTACAAAGTAAGAATCAGGCTTATATAGTATACAGAAACAGGGTGAATGTCAGGGATCACCTAGGCAGGTAGAAGTCACATCAAAGTCAGTGAAATCAAACAGCCAGGTGTAAAGGATTCCTTCGGAAGTGCTTTCCCCGACTGGGCTACCTTGGCAGCCCTAAGCAAACACCCAACTATGTAATTCTTCTGGGCTGTCAGAAGTATGCATCGGGAGTCTCATTCTTGCTAACCTCTCATGAATTACTTTACTTTAGCCCTGGGAGTGATTCCTGGGAGCATTAGTGACAGACTCCCCATTTGTCAGGGGAGCCAACCAACTTCCCTCCAGTATGTAAAGTAGTTTGCCATAAACTTACTTTGTTGTCAGTAAACTTTAATGCCTGATCTTTCATCCTCTCTGGAGACAATCTGTCTGAATAGGTAACTTCCTTTCGAAATTCCAGATCCGAGAATCAGCTCAGCACCGAGATTAGGATTAGTTGGAACATTGTGGGGGCCGGGAAACATTGTTCAATTTAGTTTGGCTATAACCAAATATTTCTTAGGGCACCTTTATGCCTGATAACGAAAGCATGCAGATCTCTCCACAGGCTTTAGCAGAGACCAATCTGGAACACATCTGAGTTAGGAGATGCCAACGACTGACTGAATACCCAGGAGGCACAAAGTCCCTTTGAAGTCATTGGTTGCCTCTCGTCCATGATCAGGCTTTTAACCCTGATACTGCAGACCTTACTGGGGTAGACGAGTGGGCACAGCAACTCTGTAGACCAGACTGGCCTGAAACTCAGAAATCTGCCTGCCTCTGCCTCCCAAGTGCTGGGATCAAAGGCGTGTGCCACCACTGCCCGGCTTTGAGCTGGCACTATTTGTGGTGGGAATTGCAATCTAATTTTTATGAACATGATCCCACTTATTACAAGGTAAGTATTATTGCCTCCATTATATAATTATAGAAACCAAGGCTCACATAGGTTCAAATAACCTGAGGTCCTACTGTTAATTAGAATTAAAGTCCAGACCGCATTCATCCTGGGATACAGGCTTCCTGAAACATAAGAAAAGCTGGGAATGTGGCCTGCCGTGGCAAAGCTGGCCATCTGTTGTCTATGCCCTGCCTACTTCCTGTGCTTTCTGCCCCTTCTGCCTGAGAAGCAATCTTCCTTAACACGCGGAACACTCACTACAGACACAGTATGCCTGGGGGCTGGGGGGAGGGGTGGACTCAGATGGAATTCTGGAATTCAGGATGAGCTGTAGAGCAGATTCTCTTTGTAGGCTTTAAGCTCTTTCCCTCCTCCCTTCCCTCCTCCCTTCTCTTCCAACCTTCCTTCCCTCCCCTCTACCCCTCCCTTCTCTCTTCCTTTCCTTCCTCCCTTCCAACCTTTCTTCTTCCCTCTCTCCCTCCTCCCTCCTCTCCTCCCACTCCTCCTCCCTTCCCTCCTCCCTCCCAACCTTCCTTCTTTCCTCTCTCCTCCCTCCTCCCTCCTCTCCTACCACTCCTCCTCCCTTCCCTCCTCCCTTCCAATCTTCCTTCTTTCCTCTCTCCTCCCTCCTCCCTCCTCTCCTCCCATTCCTCCTTCCTTCCCGCCTCTCTTCCTCCTCCCTTCTCTCCTATCTACATCAGGCTGTTGGTGGCCTGCCCACAGGCTACAGATCTGTCACATCCTTCAGGGTGCTCTGAGCAGCTTCCAGACACTTGCAGCTGCACCTTTATTCTTTTGCCTAGAACTCTTTCCAGATGGTTCTATGCACTCGGCAGCTAGAAAGTGATGAAGAGTCCATAGCAGCCTGCTCCCTCTCAGTGAGTAGCCCTGGGGCAGTTGGTGTATAAGTCCCTCTGTTTCTATTCTAGATGAATAATTGTGTGCTACATGTTGTTTGTTTTGAAAGACCCCCTTAGGGAGACCCCCCCACTCAAGTCCCAGGAGAACGTGCACCCAGTGAAACATGAGAGGCCAACTTGATGCAAAACACACGAGGTTTTAATGACGGAGCTCCGGGCCGATATGTATCTCACGCAGGAGATAGAGGAATCGACCCAGAGGCTCAGGGGTTAGGGGTTTATATAGGGAAAAGGGTCTAGGGAAACAAAGGAATTGGTGTGGTTGTACATGATTGGCTAGTTCAAAGATCAACTGTAATACCTGCAGATCAGAGCAGGAATTTCTAAGCGGGGTGCTGTTCAGGGTTTCTGGCTGACCTTAAACTATATCTAAGAGGACCAGATGGCCCATTTCTCAGAGCCTGCCAGGACACGTCCTTGCATGCCTAGACATATTTTCTTCGATGTTTATAGTTTTATGTCTTCTTGACCTGCCAGTTCTTGGGGTAGCTAACAGCCTGCTTGCTCATTCCCAGGCCTATGTGGGCAAGCTTGTGCTGGATTCTCAGACTTAAAATTCTTCTACCTAGCCAGCACAAGTCTCAAGCTTTAGTTATTCCTTTTCAGTTTGATTTTTGCAGTGCTAGAATGGATACTAGGCAAGGGCTCTACGACTGGGCTGCATCTCTAGCCACTGGTTTTGGTTTGGTTTGGTTTGGTTTGGTTTGGTTTGGTTTGGTTTTAAGACAGAGTTTCAGGACAGGTGGTGGTAGCACATGCCTTTAATCCTAGCATTTGGGAGGCAGAAGCAGGCAGATTTCTGAGTTCAAGGCCAGCCTGGTCTATAAAATGAGCTCCAGGACAGCCAGGGCTATACAGAGAAATCCTGTCTCCAAAAACCGAAAAGAAAAAAAAAAAAAAAAAAAAAAGTAGCTGGCTTCAGATTTACGATGCTCCTCCCTCTACTTCTGGAGTCCTGGGATTGAGGTTCATGCTTTTTCTACCCTTTCCTGGCTTTCCCATGGGATTCAATTCTGCTTTGCCACTGTGGGGATCAGCTTGTTAACACACCGCCTTTTGTTAAGGTTCCTGCCTTTGTCTAGTCCACCCTGCTCCCTCATTCTGCTTCCAAACAGCGCCTCCTGAATCAAAGGCCTGTGTCAAAGCTTCAGTGTCAGGCTCTGCTTTTGAAGAAACACAAGCAAGCAAATTCTCCGCTCCGACAGTGATTTGCCCTAGCCTTGTCCTGGAACTGGTTCCTTCTAAACTTCTGTGCTTGCCAAGGGGCCAACCAGGACTTGGAAGCATATGCAAGTTTGGAGGCATACAAGACTTTTTCTAAATCCTTCCAGTAAATCTACTTGCAGTTAACATTACACTACACTGTTGGAAATGTGAACAGACTCAAAACACCTACAGGCCCTTCCTCCCACTCTGAGGCCTGCAGGGGAGGGATGCTTCAGCACAGACTGGGATTAGAAGACCCACACACACACATTAGTCTTGTGATCAAAGAACATCACCAGTCCCAAGCCCTGTCAGCATCGCATCCTCTCGATCCAGCCTGCCAACAGTTTGCCCAACATCACTTCCATGGGATTCTTGTCAAATGTATCACCTTCATCTAACCATGTGAAACATCAAACCAGCTCAGACTGAAGAACTGTCTATGTAAAGAGGCCGTCAACAGGACGAAAGGCAAGGAAAGAATTCTCATGGAGGGGAGGAGGCTCAGGAGCCAGGACAGTAAGATGGAGAACAAGCTTTTTGACAGGAAAACACAAATGTGGCATTCCTGAAAGAAAAAAAAAAGCCACATAGAACCCACAGTGTGATCTGTGGTGTGGTACCCTTGTAAATTTTAATTGTCTGAATCACTGTCTATGGTTATGTAGGATGTTAACGTGAGGGAGAAGCTTTGAGAAAAGTATGTAGAAACTCTTGTGCTACTGTTCTGTGCTGCTTCAGAATAAAAAGTTGGAGCCAGGCACAATGGTAGTGTGGTCCCAGCACTTGAGGGGCAGAGGGAGGAGGCTCAGGAATTTGAACTATCAGAGACCTGTATCTGACAGAGAGAGAAAAAAAAGAATGAGAAAATTATTTCTTTTTTCAACCAGGCATGGTGGGCCATACCATAATCCTAGCACTCAGGAAGAAGTGAGGCAGGAGGATCAAATCTTTAAGGCCAAACCTTTGGCTATAATGAGAGATATCAAGGTAAGAGATTAAGGATGGTAGGAGAGGGCAAAGAGAAGGAAGGATGGAAGGAAAGAAGGGAGGAAGGAAGGAAGGAAGAAGCAAAGGAAGGAGGGAGGGAGAGAAGGAGAGAGGGAGAAGAGGAGGGGAAGGAAGAATGGAGGGAGGGAGGGGAGGAAGGAAGAGAAGGAAGGAAGGAGGGGTGGGAGGGGAGGAGGAAGGAAGGGAGGAGACTCAGAAGATCGCAGGTCCTTTAGGCTCACACAGCCGTCTGCAGATCTCTCTGAGCTCCTAACCCATACCTGCTTGATGGCCACTATTATCAATATCTGTGTCTAGAAGGAGGATAAGGCAGAAGACCTTCACGTCCCCGCTCCTTGCTCTCCCTTCCACAGATTCATCCTAAAGCCTCATCAGAACTGCATTCCTCTCTTGCCTTAGGACAAGTGAGGAGTCTCCCTTTAAGGAGGACACACAGCAGAAGAGCGGGCTTGGTTGCAACACGGGCTCTGATGCACCAGACTCCTGAGGTCTGAAAAGCCATTCCTACTTTGTGTCACCCCTGCTGCCTGCCACTCTGATTTATAGCTGGCCCTGTGTTCCTTTCTCTGGCCATCTCTGGGGACGCTGCCAAAATTTGCAAGTGATCATTTGGAAAGAACTCCACGAATTCCTTCACAAACCAAAGTCTCCAAAGTTGAATTCTGGGGCCTTGTCATGAGTCTTAGTGTTCCCCAGCCAGCCCAGCCAGCAGTGTAAGTCTCAGCTATTTCCCTTAGAATGAGCCAGGCCATGTGTGCGGTCCTTCACAATACACATGAGCTGTGCAGAAAGTCATTACTATGGTGATACTGGGAGCAGATGCAGGCTACCTTCTAGTGGGCTGCCTGGGTTGCCTGTTCTGTAGAGCAGAATGTGTGTGCTTGGATTTCCCTGAAGGATGAAGTCACCTGGGGCAAGGCACCATAGATGGGTCCAGGCCCTGGAGAAGCCACTAACAGAGCAGGACGTGGCACCTGTTTCATTCCTACAAGATGAGAGGACCCATTACTGAAGATACTAAGCTTGGGTCAGAGCAACAAAAGCTAGTATCAAATACCACAGAGCTCTCAAGTCTTCTAATATATGCCTAAAAAGATGCTCTGCCAGCTGTGCACGGTGACACACACCTGTTATCCAAGACCTGTGGAAACTAAGGGAGGAGCGTTGCTACGAATTTGAAGCCAGCCTGCACTGCATAGCAAGTTCCAGGCCAGCCAGGGTTACATAGCAAGACACTGCCTCAATATACGTACATGTGTGTATGTGTGTATGTATGTATGTATGTGTATATGTGTATGAAGGGAGTAGCAAGATGGCTTAGCAGGTAAAGGTATTTGCTGCCCAAGCCCTAGGATCACAAGTTCAATCCCCAGAACCCGCATAAAGGTAAAAGAAGAAAACTAACTTCACAAACTTGTCCTCTGACCTGCCCCCCCACCATGCATGTCATGATAATGCATATCCATGCGTTCGCGTGCGCACACACACACACACACACACACACACACGCAGGTACACACAAATAGTAAATTTTTTTTTAGTTTTTTTTAAGATTAATTTAGTTAGGTTGATGAATACTCTGTCACTGTCTTCAGACACACCAGAAGAAGGCATCAGAATCAGATCCCCATTACAGATGATTTTGAACCACCATGTGGTTGCTGGGAATTGAACTCAGGACCTCCGGAAGAGCAGTCAGTGCTCTTAACCACTGAGCCTTTCTCCAGCCCACAAATAATAATTTTTAGAACTGCTTTTTTTTTAAGAAAATGAAAAAGGTAAGGGGCACCTATCCCGAAGTATCAGATAGTGGCTGGCACTGGGTCCTGAACTCACGGTCTTCCCTGCTTTCTTGCCCAAGGAGCACAGAGCCCTGTGTGCTGAAACTTGAACACAGTTCTGTCAGGGAGAGGTTCTGAACCCTTCCCGCAGTGCCTCCAGCAACCCTGTGACTCCTTTCTCAGAACAGTGTTTATGGCTTGACTCTTTTTCCTGAAAAACATCAAGAAGCAGAAGACAGGGCTGGAGAGATGACTCAGCGGTTAAGAACACTGATTGCTCTTCCAGAGGTCCTGAGTTCAATTCCCAACAAACACATGGTGGCTCACAACCATCCATCATGAGATCCGATGCCCTCTTCTGATATGTCTGAAGACAGTGATAGTGTATTCACATATATAAAATCTTAGGAAGAAAAAGAAAAGGAGGAGGAGGAGGAAGAGGAAGGAGAGGAGGAAGAGGAAGAAGAGGGAAAAGTGGAAGAAGGGGAGGCAGGAGACAGATTTTCTATCATGAAGAGCCAGTGTGACTAAGTATCATTTTAAATAGTATTTGTTACATTTCTTCAACG
>JADRCD010213448.1:0-62381 GCA_019843815.1 Montemys delectorum
ACACACACACACACACACACACAAAACATCTCATCATTAAAAAAAAAGAATATAACTTCTTCTCAGCACCTCATGGTACCTTCTCCAAAACTGGCCACATATTCAGTCACAGAGCAGGCCTCAACAAATACAAGAAGATTGAAATAATCCAATGCATTCAATCAGATCACATGGGACTATGGCTGGTCTTCAATAGCAAGAAAACAACAGAAAGCCCACATACACATGGAAGCTGAACAATGCTCTACTCAATGATAACTCAGTCAAGGAAGAAATAAAGGAAGAAATGAAAGACCTTTAAGAATTCAATGAAAATGAAAGCATAACATGCCCAAACTTATGGGACACAATAAAAGTAGTGCTAGCAGGAAAACTCATAGCTCTGGGTGCCTCAAAAAAGAAAGTGGAGAGAGTATACACTTGCAGCTTGACAGCACATCTGAAAGCTCTAGAACAAAAAGAAATAAATACACTGAAGAGGAGTAGAAAGCAGGAAATAATCAAATTTAGAGCTGAAATCAACAAAGTAGAAACAAAAAGAACTAACTATAAGAAGAACTGAGAAAACCAGGAACTGGTTCTATGAGAAAATCAATAAGATAAATAAACTTCTAACCAAACTAACTAGAGGGCACAGAGACAGTATCCAAATGAACAAAATGAGAAATGAAAAGTGATATATAACAACAGAAATAGAGGAAATTCAAAAATCATCAGACCCTACTAAAAAAGCCTATACTCAAAAAAAATGGAAAATCTGGATAAAATGGACAATTTTCTAGACAGATACCATGTATCAAAGTTAAATCAGGATCAGATAAACCATATGAACAGTCCCATAACCTGCAAAGAAGTAGAAACAGTCATTGTAAGTCCCCCAAACAAACAAACAAAAAAGGCCAGGACCAGATGGGTTTAGTGAAGAATTCTATTAGACCTTCAAAGAAGACCTAATACCAATACTCTTCAAACTAATCCACAAAATAGAAACAGAAAGAACAGTACCAAATTTGTTCTATGAAGCCATAGTTATGCTGATACCAAAACCACACATAGACCCAACAAAGAGAACTTCAGACAAATTTCCCATATGAATACCTATGCAAAAATATTCAATAAAATTCTCACAAACAGAATCCAAGAACACATCAAAACCATCATTCATCATGATCAAGTTGGCTTCATGCCAGGGATGCAGTGATGGTTCAATATATGGAAATCCATCAACATAATCCACAATATAAACAAACTCATAAGAAAAAAAACCCACATGATCATCTCATTAGATGCTGAGAAAGCATTTGACAAAATTCAATACACCTTCATGATGCAAGTCTTGGAAAGATCAGGAATTCAAGGCCCATATTTAAACACAGTAAAAGCAATATACAGCAAACCAGTATCCAACATCAAACTAAATGGAGAGAAACTTAAACAATCCCACTAAAATCAGGGATGAGACAAGGCTGCCCAATCTCTCCCTACCTACTCAATATAGTACTCAAAGTTGTATACAGAGCAAATAGAAAACAAAAGGAAGCCAAAAGGATACAAAATGGAAAGGAAGAAGTCAAACTATCACTATTTGCAGATGATATGATAGTATACTTAAGTGACCCAAAAAATTCCACCAGAGTACTCTTAAGCCTGATAAATAACTTCAGCAAACTGGCTGGATATAAAATTTACTCAAGCAAATCAGCAGCCTGCCTGTACTCAAAAGATAAACAGGCTGAGAAAGAAATTAGGGAAACAACACCCTTCACAATAGTCACAAATAATATTATATACCTTGGTGTGACTCCAAGCAAGTGAAAGATCTTTATTACAAGAACTTCAAGTCTCTCAAGAAAGAAATCAAAGAAGTTCTCAGAAGATGGAAAGATCTCCCATGCTCATGGATTGGAGGATTAATATAGTAAAAATGGTCATCTTGCCAAAAGCAATCTACAGATTGATTGCAATCCCCTTCAAATTTTCAACTCAACTCTTCATAGATTTAGAAAGAGTAATTTTCAGATTCATTTCAAATGACAAAACAAAAACAGGATAGCAAAGACTATTCTCAATAGTAAATTAACTTCTGGGGGAATCACCATCCATGACCTCAATCTGCATTAAAGAGAAGTAGTGAAAAACTCCACATTATTGGTACAGAGACAGGTAAGTAGATCAATGGAACAGAAATGAAGACCCAGAAATGAATCCACACATCTATGGTCACTTGATCTTTGACAAAGGAGTTAGAACCATCCAGTGGAAAAAAGACAGCATTTTGATCAAATGGTGCTAGCTCAACTGGAGGTTAGCATGTAGAAGAATCCAAATCAATCCATTCTTATCTCCTTGTACAAAGCTCAAGTCCAAGTAAGTCAAGGACCTCCACATAAAACCAGATACACTATTAAGATTAGTAATAGAAGAGAAAGAGGGGGAAACCTCAAACATATGGGCACAGGAGAAATTTTCCTGAACAGAACACCAATGGCTTATGCTCTAAGATCAAGAATCAACAAATGGGACCTCATTAAATTGCAAAGCTTCTGCAAGGCAAAGGACACTGTCAATAGGACAAAATGGCAACCAACAGATTAGAAATAGATCTTTACTAATCCTACAACCCACAACCCATAGAGGGCTAATATCCAATATATAATCAAGAAGTTAGACTCCGGGGAAACAAATAACCCTATTAAAAATGGGTACAAAGCTAAACAGAGAATTCTCAAACTGAGGAAACTCTAATGGCAAAGAAATGTTCAACTTCCTTAGTCATCAGGTAAATTCAAATCAAAAGAACCCTGAGATTCTACCTCACACCAGTCAGAATGGCTAAGATCAAAACTCACATGACAGCAGATCCAGATGAGGATGTAGAGAAAAAGGAACACTCCTCCATTGCTGGTGGGGTTGCAAGGTAGTACAAGCACTGTAGAAATCAGTCTGGTGGTTCCTCAGAAAATTGGACATAGTACTACCTGGGGACCCAGCTATTGCACTCCTGGGAATATACCAAAAGATGCTCTAACATATAACAAGGACACATGCTCCACTATGTTCATAGCTGCCTTATTTACAATAGCTAGAAGCTGGAAAGAACCCAGATGTACTTTAACAGAGTAATGGATACAGAAAATGTCAGACATTTACCCAATGGAGTACTACTCAGCTGTTAAAAAGAATGAGTTCAAGAAATTCTTCAGCAAATGCATAGAACTAGAAAATATCATCCAGAGGAGGTAACCCAATCACAAAGAACACATATGGTATGCACTCATTGATAAGTGAATATTAGCGTAAAAGCTTGGAATACCCAAGATACAATTCACAGAGCAAATGAAGCTCAACAAGAAGGAAGACTGAAGTGTGGATGCTTCAGTCCTCCTTAGGACGAACAAAATACTCAAGGGAGCAAATAAGGAGACAATGTGTGGAGCAGAGACTGAAGGAAAGGCCATCTAGGGAGTAACCAACCTGGAGACCCATTCCATATGCAGTCATCAAACCCAGACACTAATTTGGATGCCAAGAAGTGTTTGCTGACAGGAGTCTGATATAGCTGTCTCCTGAGAGGCTCTTCCAGTACTTTCTTCCATTCCACAAAGGTGGATGCTTGCAGTCAACCATTTAACTGAGCATGGGGTCCGCAATGAAGGAGTTAGAAAAAGGACTGAAGGAGCTGAAGGGGTTTGCATTCCATAGGAAGAACAACAATATTAACCAATGAGAGTCCCCCGACAAGATCTCCCAGGAACTAAACCACTAACCAAAGAGTACACATGGAGGGTCCCATGCCTCCAGCCACATATGTAGCAGAGGATGGCCTTGTTGGACATCAATGGGAGAAGAAGCCCTTGGTCCTGAGATGGCTTGATGCCCCAGTGTAGGCAAATGCCATGGCAGGGAGGGGGAGGGGTGTGCAGTGGGTGAGCACCTGCAAAGAAACAGAGAAAGGAGGATGGGATAAGGGTTTCCGGAGGAAAATTCAGGAAACAGTGGCGTTGGTGTCAGCAGTGCTGATGAAGCATTAGCTCGTGAAAGCCAATGCTAATGTTTATATTTGTGTTCTATTTTACCAAAAATTTAATAAGGTTAAAATTTTTATACATTTAAATAAGATCTTATACTAAAAGTACAAAACAAAATATTTTGTATCATCATGTGGTGTGCCTTAAGTTATTTTATTCCAAAATTGAAAAATTGAAAAAAAGTTCAAACAATTTTATGACCGAATTTATAGTAAGCCTTTCTTACTTTCTTAGTGTAAAAATGGTTTGCATAAAGTGAACTGTCAGTCACTCATTCACAAGAGTATAGAATGTAGACAGCAATGCCCAGTCACATCCTCCCACTCACTCTAAGACGCCTGCCCTGTGGACGCAATCTCTGCCTTGTATGGATTAAATGTTTCACCTCTTATACCATTGTGACTGGACCTCATTTTAGATAATCAAATGCTTACTATTTGGTATTCAGTACAGTGGTAAGCTTGGCAGCAACAGGCTATGTAGGCACACTGCACAGCAGGCTACACTATTTAGTTTGAATGAGTGCATGATACTCTATGTACTCTATTTCAACTACTGTTTTCCATATATTTACTTATTTGTGGAGGCTAATCTTGGTTATCAATTTGATTGCATCTGAAATTAATCAAATCCATACTTGTGAGGGATTTCTTTTTTTCTTAATTAAATAATTTTAATTGGGAAGACCTCTAATCTGGATCTTTGAAATAAGAAGAGAAGCTTTAATCTAGATCTTTTGAAGTGGAAAGATCTAACTTTGTCTGGAGCATACCTTCTGCTGGCAAATTATATAAGGACATGTTGGGAAGGAAGCTTTCTTTTTCCTGTTTGCCTTTGCTTCATTAGCAACTCCATTTCTTCACTGGCATTAGAGCCTACTTCTTCAGCATTTCAGTATACTGAGAAGCAGCTGGGATATCCATTTTCATGTTCTGAAAAACTACTGGAAGTTTGGACTTTCCATTCATACCCAGTCATTGTTGGATTGCCTGGACTACAGTCCAAACCATTCTAATAAATCCCCCATAAACGTGTATGTGTGTGTATTCATACATATGTACATACATGTGTATAATATATGTACACATATACACATATACAGATATACACATATCTGTACATATATTAGGGATATATGTGTAGAGAAATTACATATAATGTTTTATATATATGTATATACATAATGTATATACATATATATATGGAGAGAGAGAGAGAGAGATTCTGTAAGTTTTGATAGTCTAGAAAAGCTTGACCAATACATTACTTTTAAATATCCAAGATTTGTTTCACAATTATGAATTGATATGACAACTTAACAGAATGCAGTTAATACATGAAATTTTTATGTTGTGTAAAATATGTATTCAAAACAAACTGTCCCAAATTGTTTGACCTAGTCTGTTTCTCATTTTGACACTATTTTCCATTTTCTTCATTTTTCTAATTGCCACTATCTTTATCATATGCTTTATTTTTTCTTTGATTTGAGGACTTACTCAGCTTCACTTGATGCTCTCTCTGTGCTCCATTAGAGACTCACATAGCCCTATACTTTTGTCTGAGGACTTTTCTTTACACAAGCTATAAATGATGGCTTATTTGTCTTTCTGGGGTTTGATTCTCCCACAGATAGAACTCCAGCTCCTTACCTGCTAGCACATAGCCATCTGCTCTGGTCTTGAGCAATGCAGGCGAGAAGCTTGCCCTGCTGGAACGGCTCCTCCAGAAGACTGCTGATTTTGGCATTCTTTTTCCTTTCATCATTTTCTTTGATCATTTTTTTGTTTAAAATCTCTTCCTCCTCAGGAGTCAGCTTGATCCCCTTCTTGTAGCCCAAGGGCAGAGCACAGTGGGACTTGTACCACTGAGGGTATGATGTACTGTCAATAAGCACAATGCAGTTCTTCACCAGAGTCTTGGTGTAAACAAGCTCATTATTTGACGAATTATAGACAACATCAATGATCCTGGTTTTGTGAATACAACACTCAGATGCCCAGGAAATGTTTCTCGCATCCAATCTCAGGACATGGTGCTTCTTATTGCTGTCGTCTGAGTACTTCTGTTTCTACCACAGAGACATTCATTTTAAATGGCATTTTCTATAGTTTGGACTATAAATATCCCCCAAAGAGTATATAGTAATGGCTTCTTCACTACTCTGGAACACTATTAGAGTTGGAGGCATCTTTGAGCTATAGGCCCTAGTTTGAGGCAGTTGAGCCATTTGGGTGTGTCCCCAAATATGGACATTGGAAATATGGACATTGGCTAATTCCTTTATGTCTCTTTGCTTGCTGGCCTCCTTAAAGTGTGGTTTGCCACAGGCCTCAAAGCAACAATGTTAACTGATCATGGATTAAAACTTCTGAGTCTGTGCACCAAAATAAGCCTATCCTCATTATAAGATGATTTAAGTACACAGCAACAGAACCCTGACACCATTTTTTTATTTAATTAATGAAAACTTCTAGTCTTTCCCTATCAATAACACTTTAGGTGATCACTGCTGCTTTTTTGTTTCCTTTGTTTGACAGCTTCCTCATATATATCTTATCTAAAAACATTTTAGGTTGCTTTATGCATGTTGTTCATATCCAGGACATGTTGAAACAGCTATCTACAAGTGATTTTGTAGTAATAAAGGTAGTTTCCAAGACACTGACTAAAATGTATTCAGTAGATTCTTTAAAATTCTATTTTTATGCATGTAAGGGTTCCAAATGTTCTTGCCCTTGGATGTTGAGGAGTCAGAGCCTGAGATACAGCTTATGTGGAGTGGAGTGGCTTAAGAAGTAGAATCTCAAGAATGTTCCATGAGGAAAAAAGAGACAAGAAACTACACAAAAGATATAAAGCAGGAAAGACTAAGTGACTGATGTTATCACTACTAACATAAAGCATGCCTGACTATATATTTTTCTGTTGAGTCCTTTTAGAAGTTCTTCATAAACTGTATTTAAGTTATGTCCATACAAAGAAAAACAATATTCACTGATTCCCATATCCATTGTTAAAAGGTTTGCTCCACATGGTGTTGACTTACTCGCTCTTTCCAGTTGTCCATGACTGTGTGATTCCTTGGTATGAACAGTTATGTCCCCCTGCAAGCTATAGTGAAACCTAATGTCTAAAGCAGTAGCATTAAAAGTTAAGACCTTTTATTTCATGGTTGGATTGGGATAGAGCCGTGGTTCTTAACTTCTGTAATGCTTTGACCTTTTAATATAATTTGCCATGTTGTGGTAAGCCTCCCAAACATAAAATTGTTTTTGTTGGTTCTTCATAACTATAATTTCGCTACTGTTATGATTTTTAATGTTAACGATTCTACAACTTCCACATTATTCCCAAGCTCTGCCTATTGATTGGCTGTGGGTCTCTGCACCTGTTTCCTTCAGTTATTGGAAGAAGTCTCTCAGAAGACAGTTATGTTAAGTTCCTGTCTGCAAGCATAGCAGAAAATTCTTTATAGTGTTAGGGGTTGGCTCTCTTCCCAGGAATGGGTCCACTGATTGGTGGGCTGTTTCTTCTGTCTCTGCTCCATTTTGATATCTGCACTTATTGTAGGCAGGACATATTTTGGGTCAAAGGTTTTGTGGGTATTACACAGGCTATTTTTATATGTGGCCTCATTAAAGTGGTAGTTCAATCTCACCCAAAGGTATTGTGACCCACAGGCTGAGAACTGCTGTGTTAGAGGGAACGTTTCAGAAATATTGGCCACTGTAACCATAAGAAGACAGACAACAATTCAAGATTGGCTTAGACATACTTTATGGTCCTCAGTGTAATCTATCATTACATAGTGAGCAGGGAAAAAGTGCATTCTAGAAAGAGATCAGTAAGTGTGAGAGTACAAGAGACAAGAGAGGGTCCTGGAGAATGCTTGTGATCAAAATCCACTATATGCAATCACTAAATGATGTTGATTATATCAGCCAATTATAAATAATATATAAATAAAAAACAAAATAGTAATTTTCCCTATAAGCCTTCTAATTATATGACAGATGGTCTGATTTCCTATAACTAGTAAAGAATGAAACAAGAACAACTAGGCAATTTCCTTGAGGCAGGTGGATCTCAGATTAAGATGGTTATAAAACAAGTACTGATTTTTCTGGATATTTTCTACCTTAAAGAACATTCTCTAGTTAGTTACACACCTGGCTATGGGGAGAACAGCTTTTTCTTTGTTTGAAAATATTAATCTCAATGTTCTGAATACTTCATTATTTCTACCATCTGTCTATGAATATCTGTAAATACTCATCTTAATAAAAATAAATGGGGATGAGGGAGGACACGGAATTTTCATCTCAAATCTCGAGAGGCAGTGAGATATGTATGCAAAGCTTTACCAATGTTACCTTATACAACAATCTCAGTCTGTAACTTCAACCCATATTGATAATAACTTCAAACTTTTCAGTATTGGCTTTTAATATTCTTTTCTTGTTGATATAAATTCTCACTTTAACTAACTGACAAAAGACTACCAGAAATTCTGTTCGCTCCAACCTATTTCAAAAAAAAAAAAGAAAAAGAAAAGAAAAGAAATCTAATGCTATTTTGAAATTGTTATATGGTGTTTAACTCAGTCATGTTTTCATTGCAAACTTTAGTTCCCTATATAATCTCTAAATGTTTTTAAAAATCCAGAAATAGTTTTCAAATGTCTGGTCTCGTCATTGTAATTTTAGTTTCAAAAGTAGAAGTTAATTGGGTGTATTGAAAGCCCAATAAAATTCCAGAAGTAGAAGTGACCCACTTTAATTATAAAATGTTCCGTGCATAATTATAAAATGTTTTGTGCTAACAAACATTCAAAATGTAGATCAGGAGCCAGTCAAATATGCAAATCCCAAAGTAAGTGGTATTGGTTTTATGTACCAGAGACTACAATCTGCATTTCAAAGAAGAAAAATGCACTTCTCAAACGTATGGTTACAACATTAATACTAAGCAAAGCTAGAGAAACACAGCAAAGGAATTGTTTTGGCATATCACTTTCTAAGACAGAAAAACAAGAGTGTCAGGATGCGTGGACTAGTGATAAGTTCAGAAGGTTAGAAACTACACCAAGAGTAAATGATTGAGATACAGGGTGGCAACTATCATGTAGGAAATTTGTGCTTGTGGCTCCTAATGCAGGCTGTCATAGATTCCAGAGGTCTGCTCCTTGCCCTGTGAAATCTGCTTCTTCATCTTGCATTTTGGAGATACTTTGGAGATGTTCATTCCACTGGTCAAGAATAAGAACATGACCACAATTTTTGAGGCAAATTTGAAGCAAGCTACATTAAATACTAACCAGATCCCTACCCAAGATTCCCAGAGTAGGACATGGAATTACATCAGTTAGGAGCTTATAGTAGCAAAACCCACATGGTTACATACTTCCTGTCTTCACCCAGTGAGAGGCAAGCATACATCCTTAGCATACTTCCTGCTTATCTTTGGTCAAGCACACACTCTGTGCAATTGACACAACAAAGCTTATTTTAAAAAAGGAAAACTCTGCCCAACATTCCAAGAACTTATCTGTCCTTGGGCATATACGGCTTACAGGTTAGAGGCACTTTCATGTTATAGATCTCCTAATCATAATAATTTAAACTAAAAATATAACTTCAGCCAATCCAGAAAAAGTATGTATTTTTTTGTGCTGAATTTTATACATACCCTTATTAGTCCTTTCCTTTTGTTAAGAAAGCTTTCTTGGTTTTAGAGACCGAAGATTACTCTAAAGGGATTGTGAACTGACCATGGGTCTCTTTCATAATCCAGTTTCTCTTTGTTCTACATATTTAGAAACTTAAGGACCACCAACAGAATCTGGAAAGTTTTCAGAAAATATTAGGGTTTCCTTTAAATTACCTGTGAATAAATGTATTTCTTGACTCACTGTCTTGCTTGAATCATATTTTGCTGAGAGTTATACAGTCTGTCTGGAAAATGAATCATTTTGACAGATAATTGCTCTCTGAGTGACAGAAATATAAATTAATTATACCAGCCACTCCAAACTATCACTACAGTCCTTTGGTAACTTGTACTAACTTTGGTTATATTTCCATCTCCCCACTCGCACACCTCACTAGTATACACAGTGGCTACATAAAGTCTATAGTTGTAAACTATTTTTTTTATTTTAGACAACAAATTGGAAACCTAAATAAGGTTTCAAATACTTCTATTAGTAAGACTTCTATTATAAGTAACCCAATTGATATATTAAAGAATGCAAGCTGCTTCCAGTTATGGCCAGTTCCACGAGAATGATCAGGCTATCAATTATTCTTTAGAGGCTTTTCTTCTGGCTTTGATGGGCTTGAAGCAGACTAATGCTCCTTCTGAGAATATTTGAATGTTCTAAATACAATGTTATTTGAAAGTAGAGTGGATTTGAAGGAATTAGAGAGTGATTAATGCAGGAGGGATTTCAGTGTCCAGATTCTGGGGGAAAGGGGGGCTATTCAGCTGCACCCATCTAACTACACATCGTTTTGTTTCTCACAATATCTTTTGACACAGCCACAGGAGTTTGAGAAGCTGAGAGTGGCTGTGAAGAAGAAAGTATAATCTTCAGTCAACAGTGAATCTGAAAACAATAAAACAGTTTAAGTCACTCAGGACAGGTGCCCTTTCAGGACAAGCAGAGTCTGTTTCAGAGAATAAGGTCACTGGACTTTGATGTTTCCCTTTTATTTCCTTCCCCCTCCACAGCTACAGTTTGGATCTGAAATTCCCTGAATGCCTTGTAGGCAGAGGACTTGTTTCTCAAATCCATAAAGCTTCCAAAAGAACTTTTAAAAGGTGAACTTTGGTATGCAGACCCTCAAGGTATTGCTTCCTCCTGCCAGGACTTGAGCAATTCTGGCCTGGCCAAACTGAAACACAACAATCTAGGTCTAAAGCATGTCTTCCTAACTGCTTACGTCAGGTACGTTATCACAAGCTGTCCTTTAAAAATCATTTAAAAACTGTCTCATGTTTCCTATCATTAAAGCCTTTCTGTATTTTAATCCAATCCATGTGTTAATATCATTTGCATTGAAATCAATGATGACTTTAATCCTAATTTTACTTATTTTTCTGTTATCCACACCTGTGTTTTGTTACTCTGCCCATTTCCCTACTTTAAAGAAATCACCTTAACTCATATTTGTCAAGGAATCTATTCAAAATAACACTGACAGGCACAGAGAATGATCTGGGACATCCTAATGCATGTGCGCAGTGCATCATTTTCATGAGAGGACGTGTATGAAGAGTAAGGGCCTGGACAGTCACCAATAATGTGCATGCCTAGGCATGCGCCTTGTTGGTAGATCTCTGTTCCTGGCCAATGTAAAATGTAATTTTGGGGGTCATTAGTGCTGTAGAAATACTTTGGTTCTTGACCTTCTGGGCATATTTAGAATGAGGTGTAAACATTCTGTTCACTTCAGCCATAAAACAAAGCTGAGGAGTAGTAAGAGTCACCTCTGGAAGAAGCAAGGGCCTGAGCAGAACCTTTAGCTGTAGTGCTCTGCGCACTCAACCTCTGCAGTCACCAACGCGTGAAAAGCCAGGCTGTCAACAGAACCCTTGAGCGACCACTGAGCCTTCTGTTGTGTTACAGCTTTACTAACATTCATATTCCAGTTTGGACTTTTACCCTTAATTTTATTAAAATGACTTCAGAAATCATCATCTTAATGTACAGAATTGTGCATTTTTGCCTACCCTCATTTTTTTACTCCTGTTTTATAATTACAACATCTGTTTTCAATATTAAATCTAAAGTTATCAAATCCTAAAAAAAAAAAAAAAAAACCCAAATATATCAAGAGTGAGGTTATGAGAAATACTACTTAATATTTTAATTATTCTTTACATAATTTTATATTTTCTACAACACAAAAGCTAAGATGTTTTGTTGATGCAAAGTATAAATACCGAATTCATTAAAGAACAGAAGTTGTAATCCATTTTTTCTGTATTTTTATACATGATCTGTAAATTATGGAGGAGAAATGAGCCTATGTCAGCATCTACCAAGTAGGTAGGAAATCTCAAAGTTGATGAAAATAACTTGAAAAGAATCAAGCCTTCTTGTGTTGCAGGAAATACTAAACAATGAACCCGCCCACTCTCAGGGGGGCCAGGCCATGCTCCCTTGCTCCAACCGCGGCTGTCAACAACTCTCTAGAGTCTGGATGTTCTATCTCACTCTCTTGGTCTCTTGGCCTGCCAACTCACCAGCCCTGCTAGGCCACATGCTTCCCACCAGGCCATCTCTCAGATGGGCCCCCTGAGTTCCTCTTGCTTTCATTCAATACCCCTCACACCCCTGGTTAGCCATTTCAACACCTAATTACCTGGTAGAATCATGACTTTAATACTTAATTAGCCAATCAGATTTATGTATCAATAATAACACAATTTGCAAGATGCCAATACAATAATTTCAGAGCCAAGTGATGATAAAGCTTTTTTTTTCTTTTAACCCAATTACTCTAACCTTTTGATGTCAATCTCCATTCTGGTTCTCCCTCTCTTCCTCAGACTTCTCTCTCTGTCTTAACTCCTTGCTCCGCCTCTCTTTTCCTGTCCAATCACAAGCCTCCCAGTGCCCTAATGTGACTGGACAGGGAAAATCTTACAACATTCTTCATCAATTTAACATTTATATTTGTAAAATTACTTTACTTGACATTTGTTCTCTGCCATACACAAAAGATGCTATGGCAAACCTAAATACTTGATCTCATCAGCATGCCTTCTTAGACAGGAGTTAGACAGTAAGATCGTATAGTAGAAACCATGGGATGTGGACATCCCACACTCTAGGACACTCAGTATCTACAAGTCTGCATTTTTATTCCTTACCTTCTGTACTTCAGTATACAGTTGTTCTTGCTTCCTTTTGGACCATCTATATCCTTCCATCTAACAACTAAGTTTCTTTCTTTTCTGCCTAAATATCTTCTCAACATCATGGCTTCTAGTTAGTCATAACTTTTCTTTTCATAAGAAGACTCCTTCTTCTATGCTTCTATTCTACTTCCTGAAAGCATCCAACTTCAGAATCCAGTTCTACCTCCATATATCATTACATGTTTTTTATCTGAAATTAACCTTCTTTCCAGCAAAATCTGTCAAAACTCAGTTTAAAAGTATATAAGCCACCCAACTTAGATGAGTCATGGGCTAGGACTACTTCCTCCAATTAGCCACAGGACTAAGGCTATGTCTTGGTAGACATTTTTCCTGGTCTTCTGGCCATTCAGAATTACACAATGAAGAAAAATACTCAGAGCTACCTAGAACTATAAGTTTTAATTTACATATGGAATTCAAAATGAAAGTGAAAATTTATTAAGGCAGACAAATTAGATTAGAAAATAAATTTAAAGACTAGCACTCAGTTTACTCAGTGTCTTTTTAAACATAAAATATGAGGTTAAATAATATCCTTTATGAAAACAAACATATTAGAAAGCCACAAAGAGATCAATTCTTAACATATTCAGAATGTTCATAATGTTCATATTACTATAGCAACTACTCTCTTCACTGTCTAGCTTTTAAAACATTTGATTAAGATAACATTAAGTTGTAAATCCTCAGGGAAATGCAAAAACCTGAGTATATGAGAGTCAATTCTATTCCCTTTTTTTTTTTTTTTTTTTTTTTTGGTTTTTCCAGACAGGGATTCTCTGTGTAGCCCCGGCTGTCCTGGAACTCACTCTCTAGACCAGGCTGACCTTGAACCCAGAAATCTGCCTCCCTTTGCTTCCCAAGTGCTAGGATTATGCACCATCACTGTTCTGCTAGTCAATTCTATTTTATACTCTGCCTGTGCCATGGACTTTTTCCTTCATATTGACCTTCAGTTGTGATCTCCATTACCTTGAACTCCATGCTTACAAAGAGGTAATTGGTAAAACTTGCCCTATGGCGTGTGTCCATGGACATTAATGACCACCCCCAAAGTTAACAGAATATACTAACTTTCTGGGAACAATGTGCGTCTCCTAAGTGCTTTGCTTGCTTGCTGTGGCAACAACATACTTTCAAAACCATTAACACTGACTTCAGAGAGAACCACTGTCACATGTCCTAGTTATGCCTGTGCTATTTTACATCTTAACTCTCCCCATATAGTAGATTATGTTTGTTCACTTTCTTATCTATGTCCACCATCAACAGGGAAATCATGGAATAGTGATGATGGGTTTTAGGTGGGAAAGTAGTTATCTTTTTAGTTTTGTTTTCACTGTACTTAGATAGAGTTGCTGGCTCACAGTAGAGAGGTTTGTTTGTTTGTTTGTTTTCGTTTTGTTTTGTTTTGTTCTACTTGACTGGTGTTTAGTTTGTTTAATTTTGTTATCGGTTTCTGCCTAAGAAAGAACTGCATGTGAGCCTACAATGGTCTAGCCTCAGTTCCAACAGGAGTAGTTTCCTATAGAGCCTGAGAATCAGTGTTAGGATGCAACCAAGATACCAGGTGAGCTGCTATTCCCTCTACGCTTCCCAGATAAAACAACTCCAGAAAGTAAATGCGCAACTGTGGTTGCACTATGCTGTGCTCCCATGATGCACTTGTGTGTACCCTGTATATCAGCATTCCTGCGACAGTGACAGTAGAAATATTTAAAGACTCCAAATATAAGGAATACCTTCTGATATTCAAGGTCTGGCCTCCGAGCCATTCTCATACCTGACATCATTCCTTGCTTCATAATAGAAGGAAATTGCAGATGTGAGCTCAAAACTGTGAACATAGAGGTAAATCTGGGTGACAGTACCCAGGCATTGATGAACTAAACAAACCCTTTTTCCAGTCTCATGACAACAGAGAACACTGCTTGCCGATAGTGACCAAATGAAGACCATGCAGGACTGGGAGAATATTGGAAAGTAGGTTTCCTGGTTCAAAAGGTAAGTGAACTGCATTGCTGGGGGTCCTCCTGTGTGTGAGAACCCAGGAAGTTACATATTTGATAGACTTTGTGCCGTTGGCTGGATCCAATGTCAAGGGATGTTTATATATTTCACAACAAGGACCCATGTCAAACCAATCAACTTAGTATTAGTCAAAATAGAGTGTTTTATTTCTTTTAGGCCTTGAAATTTGGCACTGAAATATTGTATGTTATAATTAAACTAATTGGGTAGAATTGAACAACTGCTTTGAAATTTTATTCATTGCCCAAGCAAAATACAATGGGTTTTGCGTTTATGAAGATTAGATTAAAACTGCTGTACATCAAAAATAAAAAAAAAAAACAGCTTTCCACAAATAATCAGCTATTTTTATTTAAACACATTTGAAAGGTGTTTAAAGTTCTGTTTTTCAAGTTCTCACTAACAACAGATTGTACATTAAAATGTGACGTTAGTCTGTAACATTCATCTGACTTTTGAAGCTCTCCACTGACCTCTTACTGTCAATTTTACCCTAATACAAAGAATCTATTAAACTAAAACATGAGCATTTTCTTAAAAATCACACACATATGCACAGATGCACACATACACAGAGTCCTACATGAGGATTCTTCCTGCACTGGGGACATCTTCTCACCTTCCTGCTGCCCTAGAGGTCACCCGGCTCTGAAACCTTCCCTGAAACCTCCGTCAACGTTTACTGTATACGATGTCATTCCTTCTCCTTCGAAGTTTTTTTTTTTTAAAGTCTTATCGCTCTCCCTCTTTTAAATGGCAATTTAACATTTGGATTATTCTGAAGCCTCCACAGACAGACTACATAAGTGGCATTCATGTAACACTCACCCACATGGTCCATATGTTATTTTGTGGGTAGGCAAGATGTTAAATAAAGCTTTAATAGATACAGAAAAAATACATGCAATCAGAAATCATGACATCTGAGTTAACTGTTTAACTGTAACTTTGACTCACTCTGTCAGAAAAGGAAAAAAGAATTGTCCATTTATGTTTTCTTGGATCTTTTACAATTTTCCTCCTATTATTTATGAATACATGTTCAAAATCTCAAATATATTACTCCATCTTTAACTGTTTTGTTTAGCCTTTTATTTGTCTTTTTGGTTTGGTCTTCTTTTATAACTACATGTTATACCCCAATATAAAACAAGCAAGCCTGTAGTAATGCTAAGGCACATTGTCCATGAAACTCTGCAGAGGAGAGGAGCCGCCTGGCGCGTGTAAGCCGCAGGAACGCAGGAAGTAGATTACCACGAGGATGGGTGCTGTGGTTCGTTCCACAGATCAAAGACAGGGTTTGATTGTCGAATGAAAAGATAGAAAGTATATCTTAGTCTTTAAACTCTCAGCATAGTCCCTAAGCACTCTTAGTGCTTACAAGAGTAGTACCAGGTACTCGTCCTGTCAAATAGTGTCAAACACATGGTAAAACCCAGAAAAACAGCCTATCAGCTCATCTATCATTGAATATTCATGAAGCAAAAGGTCTAGATCTTTGCAAGCATCAGACACAACCCTATGGTGTTCTTAGAGGCTTCAATTCTGGGAAAAATATCACATGCACAGAAAAATCACAGCCTCTTATGTTCACAATGACACAAAGATAAAGAGAGAAAAGCTGCAAACTATAGGTGTTCTGCAGTTGATATGCTGTTGAGCAATGAATATAGCAAGTGGAGAGTTCTGTAAAGTGCCATTTCTTTTTTTAGATGTTTTCTTTATTTACATGTCATACAATATCTCCTTTCCCAGGTTCCCCTCCAAAAAAAAGAAAAAATAAAGAAAATAAACAAAAACAAAACCAAACCCCTGTTCCCTCCCCCTTCCCCCTGCTCACCACCCTACCCCTTCATGCTTACTGGCCCTGGCATTCCCCTACACTGGGGCATAGAACCTTCAAAGGACCAAGGGTCTCTCCTCCCATTGATGAGTGACTTGGCCATCCTCTGCTATACATATGCTGCTAGAACCATTAGTCTCACCATGTGTACTCTTTGGTTGGTGGTTTAGTCCCTAGGAACTCTGAGGGTACTAGTTAGTTCATATTGTTGTTCATCCTAAAGGGCTCCAAACTTCTTCAGCTCCTTGGGTCCTTTCTCTAACTCTTTCAGTGGGGACCCTGTGCTCAGTCCAATGAATGCTGTGAACCTCTACATCTGTATTAGTCGGGTACTGTCAGAGCCTCTCAGGAGACAGCTATAAGAGTAGAGTATGGTATACTACCAACGAGAGGGTAACATTCTATATCAAGGGGTCATTTAACATCAGCATGGGGCCAGTCACTTCACACGCATTGCTTTCTTGAATACTCAGGTCAGTACCAGGATGTGACTTACGTTGTTACGGTTAACACTGTTACTGTTAATACACTGTACTAATACTATCACTAATATAGTAGCTAAGACATCTAGAACAATGCCTATCAATACAACCACTGTTCATTTACTCACTTAGTCTTTATAACTACCTGTTTATTAATCCTTGTAACAATTTGAATAAGAAATGCCCTTCATAGATATCCACATGTTGGTGCCAGTTTGAGAAGTTCTGGAAACTCTGAGTGTTTAGATCCAGGAAGTGGGTGAGTATGTGTCTTGAAGATTATGCCTCCTCCCTTTCTCTCTGATTCCTGTCTGTGCTAAAGACAATGCTCCTTTCCCTGAGAATCCTGATATAATAAATCCTATCCTAGTGACTGGAGCTTCCCAAGCATGGATAGAGCCAGGATAATGCCTCATACATCAATTCTGTCAGCTGTTTTGTCATAAAGACACAAGACGAGTAGCACAGCTCCATTTATGAGGTGTGGATAACCAGTAAACCTGGGGAAGGCAGACTTTGGGTAGAAAGTGTTCCTGAGGCATCTTCTCACAAGTGCTCTGAGCCTCATTCTTCATGGAATACTCTCTGTGTAAAGACATACTGTCAAGTGGTTTTTTTTCTTCATCACAGTTCTGTGTTGTATTATTTTTCTATGTATTTTTCTAATGAAATCCAAGGAGTTCATTAATTTTCATATAGTCCAACACTGCTCTGTGAAGAGCACTGACTCAATGCTATAAGACTGTAGGTCTATGTTAAGTACTACAATAAACATCACCTACATGTGTAGCATCATCTAAGGGAGGTGCCAAGAGTGCCCAGATGAAACAACAGGCTCTGGACCACAGAGTCCCTGAGAGTTCCATAAAAAACACATATAAATACTTAAGAATGCCTAAAATAGCCATTTTAATCAAATATGATAGACTATCCAGAAAGTACCTCAGATAGGACATCACCTGCTACTTTAATGGCAAGCAGTTAGGTCATGTTTCAAATTTCAAAGATTAGACAACTTTTCTGGGAGTCAGATGATAATGTTTTGTTTGGAGAATCACCTGTCTAAGGATGTCACAGTAACTTTGTAAGAGACATCTTTCACAGGAAAAACAAAATATTATCATAAAACCAAATAAATTCACACAAACAACATTTCATGCCCTGGTAGGTGCTGCCTTCCCTCTTTGTCTTTTGAGCTGAACAGCTTTCAATTTCTACTGAACATTCACTAGTCACTACTGATTTAAGTCACACCCTCATCTTAAGTTGTGCTTCTTATACTTTGTTTTCTTTTCTTTTATTCTTAATATATGCAAGAAGGTGTATTCCATGATAATCAGGTAGTGGTCAGAGGGCAACGTGCTGGAGTCTTTCCATCATGTAGTTCTTTGGGGTTGAATTCAGGTTGTTAGTTTTATGGCAAGTATCTTAACCTTCTGAGCCATCTCATTAGCTCAGACTTTTTTCTTTCTGTTTCTTTAGGTGCCACTGGATTGACAGTTCATAGACATGTATCTATATTCCTCAACCTCCATAGTCCCAATGTGAGACAGCAAGTAAGGATATGGCTGAATGAGAGGAAGCAGCAGTTGCATGCAGCCTTGGGTAGCTAAATTTACCTTTATCCCTGTAACAAGGTAATAGGACTGGGAGTCAGATTTCATTCTTTTGCTTTCTACTTTAACTTTCTCTTCCACACAGCACAAAACTAAGCAGAGGTAGGTTAGCCTAGTGACCCATAAGCACACAGATCACAAGTAAATGAACTGGGACTGAGACTCAGATTTCCTGAGTCCAGGTTTTATGCTCTTCTTTAACAGAAAATCAACTAACAAACTTTATAACAAATGAGAGAAAGAGACCAAGAGAGGAGAGAGAGAATAGAGTTATCTACTAAAATAACACTTGTGAAGAAAATAACATGAAGCCCTGGAGGGAGCAATGGTATACTCAAAATGGCAGTCAATGGTTTTTAGCTCTTACACTGAGAACCTTCAGATGAGGGAAGTCAAGGGGCTATATTTTGACAGCTGTCTCTGGAAGCAAGAGTCCAAGCCATTCTGCATATCTGGACTCACTCATACCTCTCTATTTGGAGTTAGATAGAGTTAGTCTTCACCTTGAGCTAGTAAAACTCTCCTTTCTCCCAAATATTTAAAAAAGGCAACTTCAAGTTTTCTCAATAGTAGAAGGTAAAGGTCCCATAGTTTCTAGAAACTTAGAATATTAGGGTAGTAAAATACTGTAATAACTTGCCATAGTGAGTTAAGACAATTTGTATTTGTCAAAATATATAGACTTTAAAACATTAAATGTGAACTTTACTATTAACTATGCTATTTAGTTAATAAGACTTTGTTCATATATGTTTATCAAATAGAATAAATACACTTTGCTAGTGAACAAGGTCAGTAACAGGAGAATCCAGTGAGGGAAAGACAGGCAAGGAGTATGTTTGTGCTCTTTGCTCAATTATTCTGTAAATGTGAAGTCACTATAATGGATAGAGTCTATAGATTAAAATTGTTTAGGAAAGAAAGCAAAATATCTGAAGCTCTGTGCCTCCTTGGTATTGTGATGTTCCTCCTAGCCATCTAGAACTGGAGTCTTTAATGTCCCCTTAGATGTAATGTCCCTCCCTTCAATGTGTCTATGTCCTGTTATTTCTACCTGAACATTACAACTGTAGAACAACAACAACAACAACAACAACAACAACAACAACAACAAAACAGCAACAGCAACACAACAAAAACCAACCAAATAAAAAGCATTATTTCAACTTAAAGGGGTTCATACTGTCCACAGGGTTCATATTTTTGTCTGCATACACCCTTTTCTACTTGGCTTTTAACTGCCTGCATCTATCATCATGGTTTAATGTATTTAGAGACAGCAATGAATTTAATTATAAGTATAAACTTATAATAAACTAAAAATGCAACTATAATGTCACTTTTCCCATGCCCCTAAGAAGATAAAGTATTAAAGAATTACCATCTAGATTTAAGCCCTCCTGAGGATCTCTCTGTGTATACCATTAGACATAGTCTGTTGACATTTTAGTTCTAGACATGGGTCTTAGCTTTCTTTTCATGGGTTCTATATATCCATAAACCCATAATGTGATATCTCTGCATATATTCAACCATTTTCTACTTTCTTCTCATATAAATATCACTTCTCAGTTATTTGCAGAACTCATTAAATTGAAGATGGTACAGAAAAATAATCAAAAAAAGACAGTTGTTTTGAAACACTACCTCAGTGTGAGGGTCAGGCTTCCTAAGACTAATTGTTCAACCTCATATTACAATTGTTCATGCTCATACTACAAGCAAGTGTCACCATGCTAAGTTCAACTCACATATATTAAGTGTTATCAGGTAGTTCTCGAGTAGTTACTGTGTGTATACTTTTCCTTCAATATAATCATACAAATGCTTTCTTCATGCATAACATCTGATTTTATATGTTGAATAGAAACTGCGATCTGTATGCTGCCCTGTCCTTTTCAGATTTACACAAGTAAAAGTGACTTCTGACTGTTTATACCACCCTTGGAAGTTCACAATGCACACAAATATGAGAGCTATGATTCATGTGGTGTCTTTCCCTTGGAGAAAGAAATATTTTCTACCTCACTATCACCCACCAAGCAATGAAGGCACTCAAAGTAAAGAACTCTAATTAGAGCCATCGAACATGAAAACCATCTTTTCCCCTTGGCTGCAAATAAATCAGCACGATATGAGAAAGGTGATATTCAGAACCAACCCAACCTGTAACCAAGTGTTCTGACACTTGATACCTGAGTCTTCACCATGTAATTATGGTGCTTCTAACTCACCTGCTCAAGCCTGAGTACAAAAATGTCAGCAGTTACAGACCAGTTGAGTCAGAGTGCTTTGCCGTGTGGTTGAAGCAGTAAGTGGGTTAATCGTGCCACACAATGAGCAATTCATGTGCTAGGAAGTTTGACAATTGAGTAACAATGGTAACAACTTTCCCCAGAATCTCTGCTCTTTCCTACCGGCTTTTGATACTTGGTTAGTTTTTACTCTCAAGCGTGTCACTATGGCTGCAGGAAGGCTGCAGCAAGCCTTGGCATTCCAACTTCACACAGAACCTTCAAGACCCAGGGAGGTATTCCTTCTTTGTACTTAATTATTTTCATTTACTTATTATTATTGTATGTACATGTACCTCTGTGTGTGTGTGTCTCTCTGTGCAGGTGCGTGCACACCTGGGTATATATGAAAACAAGAAGTCAGTTTTTAGGACTTGAGTCCCTCCTTACACCAAGTGATTCCTAGGAATCTCAGGTCATTATGCTCAGACAAGTACTTTTATGCATCAAGCTATCGTGTCATACTATCATGAACAGAATTGCCTGAGAAAAAACCCAGGGCCTTATACATGAAAAGAATGCACTCTGCCATTGACATACATCCCTTCCTCTGTACCATTTTTTTTTTTTTTAAGAATGGAGGAGGCCTTTTTTAGAGGCCATATGGCCTCTAAATATAATATACATAACTACTATTACTACTATCACTGAGAAATTCACTTCAGATATTTGGAAAATTTTTAAATTGGCCTTTTTGTTTTCTTGTTATTGTGTTTAGCATTTCCTTGATTATTTGCATAGCAGTCTTATCATTTCACATCTTCAAGGTATCTTTAAGAGTCAAGTCTTTCTTCCTTTCTTTCTTTTTAAATAAATGACTGAAGCAAGCCTCAGCATTTTGTCTTCACAAAGCAACATCCAAGACCCAGGGAGTCTTTTCTACATTTTTCTCTTATAGATCATGATTTTGGAGTTGTGGCTTATACTATCAGTTAGTGTAAGGCCATTTGTATTTTCTTATGCTATCTTTAATCTCATGTCTTTGGATTGTACAGTTACAGTCATTCCACGACTTCTACCAGTGACTGTCATACAAATAAACCAAAAATATTTACATTACTATAAAAAATCTCTGGTAATATACACAGAGCTAGCACAGCTTACATCAGCTTTTGACTTTTAAACTTCGTCTGACCTTGGAACCATTTGTTCTGTTAAGATTTCTTAAATAAACAACTTTAAAAAGGAAACATGAAATATATGAGGAGTTATTATAAGTACTTTTTCAAGATCAAGGAAGGAGACAAGTCTAAAATATCACAGATCTTAGGTTATATTATTAAGTGTAAGTCTTCTAAGTCAGTTTGGGAACCGGCTTTATCATGTGTTTGGATTATGTCAAGCCAATGACTTTATTTTCAGTGGTAAGGACATCCCAGATAGTCCATAGTATGTCTGCCAAAAGCAGTATACAAAATATCTGCATTTAATCTTTCTAATCACGAAATGAAAAGCAAGGAATGGACGTTGCATTATGCAAGTACTCTCCTATCTTTCCTTCTCATTCCTATGTAGGATCCTTGGAATTAGAAATTCTCAAAATACTGTGCTCAATTTTTAGTTTATATTTAATCCCCATAATGTTACATTATTCCACATACTTGTTATCATTTACTGTGTATTGCCAGGTTTCTGTCTAAATTAAACAAAAACACAACTAGTTTTTTTGTATTATAGTAGATCCCATGACTTCACTTTTATTTCAGATGTAGAGACCTCTTAGGTTTGGAAGTAATGAGGCCAAACCATAATGATAGGGCTGAGGGCTGAGGCAAATCAAGTCTTTCTTGTATAAAATCTGCTTGAGGAAAAGTCACTGTATTTTGTTAGGGTCCCAGTTTTATAGGGCTTGAAGGGGAGATATACTATGATGGTGGTGTATTACAGTCCTTGGAGCAGAGTAGCTACTTCTGGGCATGGGAAGGTGTTACCTTCCACTTCCCCTCAGTCATCGGACTTCTGGCAGTCTCTGCTGAAAGGCTAACTAACACCTGGGGAGCTGTTACCTCCCCTTTCCCCTCAGCCATCTGACTTCTGGCAGTCTCTGCTTGGCGGCTAACACCTGAGGAGCTGGGACAGATGCTCTCTGCAGACTGTCAGTTCCTCTTTGAAGAAGCCGCCTGAGCACACCCACTGCCTGAGTACGCCCACCGCCTGAAGATCTTCCGAACCTGGGGACTTTGGCACCTGAACCTTTTTTGTAGTATGCAAATATCATGTAATCTAGAGATTTGGTTTCAGTTTCTCCTGTGACTATAAAAACCCTGGCCTATTCTAAGTAAAGTGAAGCCTTGATTGGGACACAACTTGGCTTCGTGATTTCTCTTTGCATTTCGAACCCTCTATTTCAGGTCCTTTGTTCCCTCCTGGCTGAGAGAACCCAGTTCGTGAAACTGCGGGCAGTTTCAGGAAGACTGCTTCCCTTGTGGGTAAGACTCTTTCACCATCCAAAACAGCTCTTCTGAACTTAGAAGCTCAGTGTTCTCACACCCAGTAGAGTTCAAACACTGGTCTGGTCGCCATCTTAATTTACATAATAGCATTGTGCCTTCATTTCATATACACATTTTGATGCTGGCAGTTCATGGTGTGTTGTAACTCACAATTCTGCATTTGCTTTTTTGCAATGTCAAACCTATAGTTTTTAAAGAACTTAGTGTTCTCAGAACACATACATAAGTTTTGAGACCATTACATTGTACTTCAGCTTTGAAGCTAAATCCCCAAACTTGGCTTTTTCTACCATTACTCTGTTCAATAGCATCAGAAACGATCACCCAATTTTATTATATTTGTTGTGTTTCCTACTATGTTTGAAAATATCTCAAACAAGATAGGTGAGGATTCATATGCTCACATCTACGGATGCGCTCTGACCTCCACACATGAACTGTGGGATATATGTGACTGCAGTAACTGTCCATACAAGCACAAACACAGACACACACACAAATATACCATAAATGTTACATCATCTCTAATCCACAGCTTAAAAGTGAACTGTTCCTCTCATTGTTTTTATTGTTCATAAACATTTTCTACATCTTTTATATGAGGCTAATTAAAATTTAAGTTTACTTTAGCTTAAATAAATAAAACTAAAAATCAGTTTTCACAGTCATATTAGCCACATTCCAGGAGCTTAAGTAGCTGCCCAGGGCAAATACCCAATATGTCAGACAACAGAGAGATTCCCTGCTTCACAGAAAGTTCACATTATAGCCATTAAGGAAATAAAAACCTCAGTGAATTTGAGTTGCTCATGCCAGAGACTAAAGAACTGAAGGTTAATAAGGCACAGCCCTGCCCTCCCTAGTTTCCTATGCAGTTGACGGACTTGGAAATGGATCGTTATAATAGGCAGCAACACTGAGTGAGAGTCTACCACAGTCATTACACAATATTTAAAAGAAAACAGATAGTTTGCTTTGTGTTAGTAACATCGATGCCATTCGGGGTATGTGAATTCAGAGAAAAAGTATTCTGCCACTGAGCTACCTTCCCTGTTTCTTATTTTTATTTTACTTCCTTGCTTCTTAAAGCATTTGAGGCCCGTTTACTCCTGAGATATTCAAACAATACTTCCATATTCTTTCAAAGATAAAATGTTTAAAAGTATAACTACCACAGGACACCGGGATGAGTGACGTACTCTTGAAAATCAGACATTAACCCCATGGATGCTGCCTGTTTATTGTGAACCTGTGCTGCATCCAGTAAGTTCATACAGATATCAAATTAATCTTCAAGAAGTGAAACACACATGAGAAACACAAATCTTGATTGCAGCCTCCCTCCTGACTGGTTCTGAGTTGAAAGACCTAACAGGTTTGGTTTTTGCTTGACAAGTTCACAAGACACAGACATTTACAACCAAAATTCCAATTCCTAGTCTTCCAAGGAGATGAGAACATTACATGAACTCTAATGACATAGTCCAGCTAATGTGCCTGGAAGCCTGATTGTAAGGAAACAGTCACTTTCTTGGAGGAGAATAACCTAGGAAGGCTGGGGAAGTACGGACACAAAATCCCCTTCTCTATCTATACAGACAAGTCGTGCAGCACGGCCTCTGCCAGCAGGTCACCTTAATTTCAGGAGTATTTATGTGCGATAAACTAAAGAAATTCTATTCTATACTCTTGCTGTTGCTATGGACCCAGCCCCTGCATCCAGAACCCTGACAAAGAGGTATTTTAGAAATTTCATAGTGCAAGTGCAAGTGTTCTTGCTCTATGTTAAGATTCCCTGAAAATGGGTGTATTTAGATGAGAGGGGTGCTTTTACATGGCTCCTTAGTGACAAAAATCTCTTTGATAGGTCTTACTGGAACTGGTCAAGGGCTGGATGTTCCCAGACCCTCTAATCTCTAGAGTCAGAGCTAAGAACTAAATCTTGTAACTGGGAATCTTGCTTTCTCTAAAAATAAAAGTGTCAGAAAGGAAATATAAAATTAAACCATGACAAGTCGTTTCCTCTTTCAATACAGTCTTATTTATACTATAGTTTTAATACTTGGAACTATATCTTTAAGAATAAACTATGCTGAAACAGATTTAATGGTGGTCCCTAAGAAATATGTCTATATTCTTATCTTTAAAACCTAAGAAATTGACAACTTTTGGAAAAAGAACCTGTACAGATGTAAGTAAGAACTTTAGCATAAAACCATCCTCACCATGGAAATAAGACCCAGGCACAGAGGAGCAGTGTGTAAATATAAAAGTCAAGAATGGAGAGATCCAATACAATCTGAGGGATACCTGGATCCACCAGCTTCTAAAAGGCAAGCATATATACCACAACTGAGTAGCAGTTATCATTTCTTAACCACGTGAGAAGGGTCAGCCTATCATAAGACATATAGCAGTGGTAAATACTAAATGATGGTGTTGTTGCAAAGAAAATACAAAATGATGGTGTTTCTTCCAGAGTCCTGTAATTGATTCCCAGCACCCACATGATGCCAGACAACTGGCTGTAACTCCAGTTTCATGGAATTGTGGTGTACAGACATATAAGTTCCGGCAAAATTCATACACATAAAATACTTTTTAAAAAGACTTTCAACTTTAACTTCATATCTAACTCAAAATAAATTTAATGTAAACTATAATGATTAAATTTGGTGCTGGAGAGCTGGTCCAATCATTAAGAGCAATTCCTCCTGCAGAGGACTAAGGACATCTTCATCAGGCAGTTCAAAGCATCCTGAAACTGCAGAGATCTGACCTGCTCTGCTGGCTTCTGCAGGTACCCTCACTCACATTGGCATGCACACATATAGACATATACATACACATGTAATTAAGATAAACTAAATTTTTTAAAACATAGTAAGTGTATTACTATTATATATATGAATATATATAATATGATCTCTTACTTTGACTTTCTGTTGATTGACATCTATATTGCTCCCATAAATTGGCTATTATAAGTTACACACGATGCCAATGCACAATTATTTATGTTGTGCTAACTTACAATCCTTGGGAAGATATCAAAGAGTAGTATAGCTAGATCAGACTGAAGTTCCATTTTTAAATTTCACGAACCTAATCATTGATATACACAGGGGCTACATCTGTTTACACTCCCACCAGCTGTATGAGAATTTAGCTTTTATCACAACCCAGCCTGCATTTGTTTCTTGCTCTCTTGAAGATGGATATTCTAATTCAGGTGACAATCAATCTCCAGGAGATTTTAATTTGCAAATCCCTGATGGCTGCAAATGTTGAATACCTTTCAAAAATGTTCTGCTTATTCATATAGATCCTCTGAATTTCTTCAGAATCTGTTGTAAAAGTCACTATTTTATCTCTAATTGTTTCATATTCAACCCTTTCTTTCTTTTGGTTAAATTGGGCAGTGTTTGTAAGCCCATTTTTCACAAATAAATCTCTGACTATATGTATTGCTTTTTATGTTTCTATTTCATCAATTTCTACCTCAAGCTATATTATTCTTTCCATCTATTTCTTTGAAGTTTACTCTGTTATGTTTCTAAGACCCTGAAGTGTACCCTTAGATCTTTTTGAGATATTGGATTCATTGCTGTTGTTGAGATCAAGTCTCATATGTCCCAGTGTAACTTAGTCAATTAGTGCATGTTTTTGTTGATGAGTTGAGACTTCATATTTAAATTTATTAGAAGATATTTAATAATTCTGATAATTATATGGCTTTTTGTGTTGTGTTATTTGACACTGTTTTGGGGAAGGCATAACCAAATTACTATATATTACATATAAGGAACTGACAAGAGATCAAAGTGCAAATATTACCATAGCTCAACTTGGCAAATCAATAAGATTTACAGGACCATGAGTGAGTAGTTACCTGCAGGAATCAATCCTCAAAGAGAGATGGATTACCAAAGCCCACCTGAGCACAGATAATAGTTCATCAATCTTAGAAACACAAAGCACATTGTACAACCTTCCTGCAGCTTAACAGGTTGGAGAGTGTCCTGGCCACATGCTTCAGTACATCTTCTGAGCATTCTCCAGGCACTGTGGCTGGTCTCCACTTGTTCTAGGAAGACTGAGTGACCAGCCTGTCTAATGCTTGTTCAAGGCAGGTTAGCTCGTCCCAGACTATCTCTCAGAAGTCCTTATGGATCATCTCATTGTTCTTAGACATTCTAGGCAAATTTGCATTTTATTTATTGTTGTCTGAGTTGAGTTTTCCTCAGTCTTATCCTTAGCCCTTGACAGATTTCAGTCTGGCCAGTGTATTATTGATTAACTGAGCACTTATATTTGACATTTCTAAATATTTTTTAAATCCCAAATCTGTTGTCTTTTCCTGTCACTGACTTTGCCACATGCACATTTTTGTCCATGTCACATGCATATTGCTGATAGTCCTCATCCATTTTGGTAAGTCTCTTTCCTATATTTGTGATTTTCATCTCCAGCCCCCACACTGGTCCCCTTGCTTCATTCCTGTTCTTGTTTGTAGTGTCATTGGTAACTTGCACTTGTAAACATAAAGTTTTCCTCAGATATTTAGCTGTGCAGATATTAAAGTTGATAGCTTAGGATCTTTTACAGGTGTTGTGCTACCTATTTTTGCAGCTTTTTTTTTGTTCCTTATTTACAGTTCATATGTCTGTTGACTATGAGATCTCTCCATAACTTACATGGTGATCATCTTATTGAGCATCCCCTTCTGAGAACTAAGCCCCAAGACCCTCTAGAGCAAAAAACACAAACTTCTCTACCAGTGACAATGGCAAACAAACCATGCAAGGTATATAAATAAATTTAAAACTGATTAAAGCCAACTAATACAACAACAGTGATCACAAAAAAGGAAATATTTTTTTAAATGTAGAATAAGCCAAGAATAATTGTTTTTCTTTTTCCAAGAGGACTTCATTCAGTCTTTTTGTTTTCTGTAGTGATGATCTCTATTAATTGTTGATCTATAAATATTGGCAGTATCTTTTCTCATTCTATGAATTGCTTTTACTCTTAAAAATAACTATAGATATTAGTACATGCATAAAAATCCCATCCCAGGTTATTACTTTTCTCATTGCTGTGACCAAATATCTAGGGAAACACTACTCTAAGAAGTGTTTACTTTGACTTTTGGTTTAAAGGGGATATAGTCTGTGGCAGAGAAGGCATGATGATCACAATGGATAGTAACAGTGATGATTATAGCTTGAGGAATGATCATGCTCTATTACATGCTAGTGTATCAAGAAGCTTAGAGAAACTATGGTGGAAACCAGAGCTGAATGATAACATCCTAAGCCTCTCATCAAATACTTTTACTTCCTGCAGATAAGCCCCAGCGCCTAAAAGTTCCACAACCTTCCCAAACCTCACAATCCAATACAGATTAACTGTTTATATACATGAGTGTGTGAGGGCCATCTTACATTCAAACCACAGCTAAAAGGAATGGAGAGACCAATGGCCTATCTTGTTTCTATAACAATCTTATAGTTTAGGAAGAAGGAAGAAATCCATATTGAAAGTTATGGATTGGCTATAGATCAGCTTTGATGTGCTGAGGAAATAGCAAGGAGGGCACTGAAACAGGCGTGAGTGTTCACTGCAGGCCCTTCACTGTTGTCCAAGCAGACAGTGCTGAGAGGGGATGTAGCACAAAAGGATGCGTTTTAAAAGGAAGTGCTCTGATATCCTACTGAAGTTCTCAAACTGTGAACTTATTTTGTATTGAGATTTCTCCCACTGTTCCTTACAATTAAAGTTGCCATGTAAAATGACCTATAAGGACATTGTAAGGGTTTTTCTGGAGCAAGGATATGTTCATAGCCACTAGACAAGGAATAGCAAAAAGTCACACCACACAACAAACCTCACATAAGAGATTTACTTGAGAGAACAGAATGATAGCTGCTTCTAAACGGGAACAGAAACAGCAAGGGCTGAGCTGAGTGGAAGGTTTTGTTGTTGTTGTTGTTGTTGTTGTTGTTGTTGTTATTGTTTTGTTTGTTTGTTTGTTTTTGTTTTTTGAGACAGGGTTTCTCTGTATAGCCCTGGCTGTCCTGGAACTCACTCTGTAGAC
This sequence comes from Montemys delectorum, assembly GCA_019843815.1. NCBI lineage: Eukaryota > Metazoa > Chordata > Mammalia > Rodentia > Muridae > Montemys > Montemys delectorum. The sequence goes on from JADRCD010213448.1 coordinate 29,782, forward strand.
TAGGCTGGCCTTGAATTCAGAAATCCGCCTGCCTCTGCCTCCCACCTGCTGGGATTATAGGTGTGCGCCACCACTGCCCGGCTGAGTGGAAGGTTTTTAAAGGCTCTTTGGACCATGAGCAATGAGCTAGTGGGAAGAACAGGGCTGATGGGAAATATTGCTTGACCTATATCCTATCTCTGAAACATTGTTTGGCCATAAGGCTGAACATAGGAGCTCAGAGTCAGCCTAGTGGCTGGGAGATTTTCCACTGGCCTGTCACAAATGCACCTACTACTACAGAACTGCCAAGCACAGAAAGGCTGCAGAGTGCTTTCTGGGGAAAGAACTTGTGTTACAGAAGTTTCATCCAAGCATGAGCTACAGTGCTGTTGGATGAGATCTTCTCAATTTAAATGAACCAACCACAAGATAAATAAAATAGCTCTAACTGAAATTCAAGTCAAACAAGGATATCTGCCAACTCATGGGAAACATGTCTCTATTTCCTCTAAAAATAACAGATCAATATTCGGGAACTCAAAATTCCCATGAACTTTTCAGACTACAACCACCTCAAATAATAGTAGTCCAAAAGGAGCAGTAGTTTTAGTTCATCCTTAAGTAGCCAGTTTCTAGGTAATGTGTATGCACTAAAAAGTAGTTGGCATCCTTTAACTTGAAGACATCAGTCATGTTGAACATCAGCAACTTTATTTCTAGTTTACTTAGATTTTCACTTCATATTTTAATACGACAAATCCTGGAAGCATAATCTTATGCAGATGTGACATCACCAATAAAAATTCTCTACAACATGATGCTCAGACTGTGAAGCTACATAAGCCCAGTGATAGAGCATGTAGCCTCTGTTTCCCTCAGAACTGTGAAGTACCTGGCAACAGTTCACAGAGTTGGACCTGACAGTCTGAACCCTACAATAAACCATAGGGCTGAAGAGAAGAGAGTGAGGCTGAATACTTAAGAGATCACTAATGAAATTCTTTATCCCAGTATAGAATGAAATGGTGTATTTTGAGAAATGGCAAGAATATGGTTGAAAAATAACTTTTGAGGCAGCAGATGAAATTTTGGGGACAACTCTGTGGTAGTTAACATTTTGTGACTAAAACATACTTCTAAGAAAAGTCAACCTACATTCAGAAAGTTTCATGGTGGCTGAGTCCGCAGTTGTTTGGTCCCATGACTTTTGACACAGTGTCCAGGCAGTGCTTCATGACAGAAGAATGTAGCACAAGAAACATTCTTATCTGCTAGTTGACTGAAAAAGAAAGGATTATGGGTCACAAACACTCTTCAAGAGCAAACCACTACCTTCTTCCAATTATGTCCAACCTCCTAAAGATTTCATCATGCTATAGGCCAGTGATGCTCGGCCTATGGTTCATGATGCCCACAGGAGTTGCATATCAGATATCCTGCATCTCAGATATTCACATTAGAGTTCATAAGAATAGCAAAATTATAGTTAAAAAGAAGAAACAAAATAATTTTATTGTTGGGGGGGGTGGTCACTACAGCATGAAGAAGTATAGTAAAAGGCCAGAGCATTAGGAAGTTTGAGAATCACTGCTCTAAATGATTTTGACCAATCATGCTTACTGTACTTTTGGTGAACACTTCTGGCTGCCTTCCTATTGCTATGATAAAAATGGCATGACCAAAAGCCACTTGAGGACGAAAAGACATATGTGGTTTACAGTCTATAATAGAGCAGAGCCAAAGTAGGCACTCAAGAAGTAACCAAGAGACAGTAACTGAACAGAGACTGTGGAGGACGGACGGCTGCCTGCTGGCTTTACCCCTATGGTTTGCTTAGGGATATTTCTTATACAAACAGATGCCAACTGCCTAGGAGTGGCAGCTCCCACAGTGAGCTAAGCCCTCCTGCATTGTGGACTAATTAAGAAAATGCCCCACAGACATGTCCACAGATCATTGTGGAGGCAGTGTCTCAATAGAGATTCTTTCTCTCTTTGTAATTATTCTAGTTTGTGTCAAGTTGCCAAAAACTAGACAACAAAGGCACTCTTTTAAAGGACTTAAGTTTTATTTTGAAGGTAAAAGAAAGTTTTATTCCTTCAAAAGAATATTTTTATGGATTTTTTGGGAATTTCACCTCGTATACTCTAATCACAATCACTTTCCAGTCTTTCTGCATCCTCCCTATCCCCTGGCCTTGTAACTTCCCCATCTGCTCAAAACAGCAAAAATAACTAAGTTCAGTTTGTATTGTATATGTATTTACCAGAGCATTGTGAAACTCCCTGTGGCTTACTCCCAAAAGTCTCTCTCTACCTGCAGAACCACGCCCCCACACCCATTGCCAGAGGCTTTCTATTGTGGAGCATATACTTCAGCATCCTTATAACTTTTTTTTTAATATTGTCTTTTTATTAAAATTTTTATACAGTATATTTTGATCGTATTATTTTTCTTCCTTCACTTTCCCCAGACCCTCTCCACTTCTTTTTTTATTAGATATTTTCTTTATTTACATGTAAATTTCTCCTTTCCCAGTTTCCCCTCCAAAAAACAAACAAACAAACAAACAAAAACGAGAACAAACCCCTGTTGCCTCCCCACTCCCCATGCCTGCCACCCCACCCTCTCCCACTATTGGCCCTGGCATTCCCCTACACTGGACACAAAACCTTCACAAGGCTGAGGTCTTCTCCTCCTATTGATGATCAAATTTGCAATCCTCTACTATACACATGCTGCCAAAACACTCAGTCCCACCATGTATATTTTTTAAGAGTTCTCTTTGATGACTTTCTTTATAGAAGCCACTAATGTTCCTCCTTTTCAATTGTGCATCTGCAGTCATAGATACCACTGCCAAAGTAGCTTCCTTGCTCTTTACAGTCAGCTGGAGCTGAGATCCTAGACATTAAATATGACCACGAGCTGAAGTAGGACTATGGACATAGACAAGGCCCTCAGAGGCAGCCTGTAGTATGGATATCAACATGGCCTCAGGTGGCAGCACAGGCCACTCATCTCAACATGGCTCCTTGTGGCAGCACAGCTGAAAACATCATTGTGGCTTCAGGTTGCAGCATGAACCATGAACATCCATGTGGTCTTCAGTTATTAACATGGGTCAGACTTCAGCTGCATCAGGACCAATGACCCACACATGGCCCTAAGCAGCATAACAGACCACAGCAGTCCTTGAAGAAAGTCCAATCCAGAAAGTCAACCATTCTTCTTCTCAGCCTCCATCATTGCCCAGAGACAAGACAATCGTTTTGTTTGTTTGTTTGTTTGTTTGTTTGTTTTGTTTTGTTTTGTTTTTCGAGACAGGGTTTCTCTGTATAGCCCTGGCTGTCCTGGAACTCACTCTGTAGACCAGGCTGGCCTTGAACTCAGAAATCCACCTTCCTTATCCTCCCAAGTGCTGGGATTAAAGGCATATGCCACCTCTGCCTGGCTGAGACAAGACATCTTGATACTGTGGCTGTGAGGCATATTCAGGAGCAGAGTCTGTGGGACTCCACTTTGATAACATACCAGGCCAGACCCTTTCAACTGATGTCTTCAACCTTTCTCTCAAACCTGTTACTTCCATCACCTCTCCACAGAGCAAGGTCTGCTCTACTTTTCCATTTTCTTGCCTTTCTATTACATATTTTCTCATTGTAGTAGGGCCTACCTGCCTGTACATCTTGAATGAGGCAGGAACTGGCTGGTCCAACGTTCATAATTTGGAGTTTCAAAGAGAAAGATTGGGAGTTTGGTATGTTTATACAAGATGTAAGTATAACTATGAATGGAAACACATAACTAGATCATGTTTATGCAGTCATTATGACCAATCTGATCATCAAGAAGAATGGAGGGAAATAAGTAGTAAGCATAAGATAAGAATCTCAAACAAAATGTAGAAGGAGTAAAGGTTTGTTTGTTTGTTTGTTTGTTTGTTTGTTTGTTTTTAATTGTGTGAACTTAAGACTTGAAGGATATAATGGTGCAAGGGAGGATGGATTGTGCCTGTTCTTTAGATCCTGGTTTCTAAGTTCATATACCTTGGTGGAAGCAACACAGTCAGGCAAGCTCCCATGAGTCACCTATAGGATCTTTTTCATGCCTTTTAGCTAAGAAGGAAAACTTAAACTCCAATTTCTACTCTGAACCAACTACTCTTAAGCCATACCTCTATTAAACACTGCTGATGTCTACGCTTGATTCCTTGTTCTGTTCAATGCTAACCCATATGTATCATTAATGGCTTCTTGCCCTGCTCCTTTTACAGTTCTAAGGACCCAAGTTTGTCAGTTCTATGCTTTTTGTGAGATCTTCTTCTTTATCCAAGACTTTTGAAATCAAACACATTGCCTTATGCTAAGCATATCTGGCAATATTTCTAAGATGAGTATACAGATAACAGTTGTACTATATCCTCCCTCAGCATTACAACATTGCCCATTCAAAACACACGCAGGAGTTCTTGTGGAAGCTTCAAGTTGGGCAAAGGCTTTGATCCCAGTTAAAACTCAAGGAACTTTAAAGTTCCCAGCAAGTATATATCCTTGTGCATGTAGCTTGGAGAGAGTTCATCTTAGAAAACCTTGCTTGGATTTTCTCTCCGGTGACTTTCTAAGGTGGGACCAGCCAGGAGGCACAGGCCTCAGAAATTGCAGGGGAGTCCCAGGGCTGCAGGGACAGGATCCTCTCAGCTTCCAAGTAACAGAGCTGGATCAGCGACCATCTCTGCTCCCTCCCTGCTAGTGGAGGGCCTGGCTCCAGGGCGGGCTTCACCCAGAGACTCAGGTGAGATCCGCCATTTTCTCTCAGGTGACTTTATAAGGCGGGACAAGATGGGAGGCACAAGCCTCAGGAGTCAAAGGGGAGTTGGAGGGTGGCAAGGACAAGACAAGCTCTAGTCAGACACACCAAGAACATCTAACACCAGAGATCAAGAGATGGCGAAAGGCAAATGCAAGAATCCTACCAACAGAAACCACGACTGCTTGACTTCACCAGAACCTAGTACTCCCACCTCAGCAAGTCCTAGATTTCCCAAAATGCCGGAAAAGCAAGATTTGGATCTAAAAACACATCTCACAATGCTGATAGAGGAACTTAAGAAGGACATGAATAGCTCCCTTAAAGAAATACAGGAGAACACAGATAAAAAGGTACAAGCCCTTAAAGAGGAAACAAAAAAAAAATCCCAAAAAGAATTACAGGAGATCACAAGTAAACAAGTAGAAGCCCTTAAAAACCAAACCCAAAAATCCCTTAAGGAATTGCAGGAAAACACAAACAAACAGGTGGAGGAATTGAGTAAAACCATTCAAGACCTAAAAATGGAAGTAGAAACAATAAAGAAATCACAAAAAGAGACAACCCTGGAGTTAGAAGTCTTAGGAAAAAAGTCAGGAAACATAGATGCAAGCATCACCAACAGAATACAAGAGATAGAAGAGAGAATCTCAGGGGCAGAAGATAACATGGACAACAATGAATGAACAGTCAAAGATAATGCAAAATGCAAAAAGACCCTAACCCAAAACATCCAGGAAATCCAGGACACAATGAGAAGACCAAACCTAAGGATAATAGGTATAGAAGAGAGTGAAGACCTCCAACTTAAAGGACCAGTAAATATCTTCAACAAAATTATACAAGAAAACTTTCATAATCTAAAGAAAGAGATGCCCATGAATATACAAGAAGCCGATAGAACTCCAAATAGACTGGACCAGAAAAGAAATTCCTCCCGCCACATAATAGTCAAAACACCAAATGCACAAAACAAAGAAAGAATACTAAAAGAAGTAAGGGAAAAAAGTCAAGTAACATATAAAGGCAGGCCTATCAGAATTACACCAGACTTCTCACCAGAGACTATGAAAGCCAGAAGATTCTGGACAGATGTCATACAGACCCTAAGAGAACACAAATGCCAGCTTAGACTACTATACCCAACAAAACTCTCAATCACCATAGATGGACAAACCAAAGTATTCCATGACAAAACCAAATTCACACAATATGTTTCCACAAATCCAGCCCTTCAAAGAGTAATAAATGGAAAACTCCAACACAAGGAGGGGAACTACATCCCTGAAAAAGCAAAAATGTAATCTTCCAACAAAACTAAAAGGAGATAGAGACATGAACGGAATGCCAGCTCTAACTACAAAACTAACAGGAAGTAACAATTACTTTTCCTTAATATCTATTAACATCAATGGACTCAACTCCCAATAAAAAGACATAGACTATCAGATTGGGTATGTAACCAGGACCCAACATTTTTCTGCATACAGGAAACCCACCTCAGTGACAAAGACAGACACTACCTCAGAATAAAAGGCTGGAAAACAATTCTCCAAGCCAATGGTCCCAAGAAAAAAACTGGAGTAGCCATTCTAATATCGAATAAAATCGACTTTCACCCTAAAGTGATCAAAAAAGATAAGGAGGGACACTTCATATTCATCAAAGATGTGATCTACCAAGATGAACTCTCAATTCTGAACCTCTATGCGCCAAATGCAAGGGCATCTACATTCATAAAAGAAACTTTACAAAAGCTCAAAGCATACATTACAACGCACACAATAGTAGTGGGAGATTTCAACACCCCACTCTCTGCAATAGACACATCATGGAAACAGAAACTAAATAAGGACACAGTGAGACTAACAGAAGTTATGAAACAGATGGATTTAACAGATATCTATAGAACTTTTTATCCTAAAACAAAAGGATATACCTTTTTCTCAGCACCTCATGGTACCTTCTCCAAAATTGACCATATAATTGGTCACAAATCAGGCCTCCCCAGATGCGAGAAGACTGAAATAATTCCTTGTATCCTATCAGATCACCACGGTCTAAGGCTGCTCCTCAATAACAACATAAACAATAGAATGCCCACATAAACGTGGAGGCTTAACAACACTCTACTCAATGATAACATGGTCAAGGAAGAAATAAGGAAAGAAATTAAAGACTTTCTAGAGTTTAATGAAAATGAAGCCACAACATACCCAAACCTATGGGACCCAATGAAAGCAGTCCTAAGAGGAAAATTCATAGCTTTAAGTGCCTCCAAAAAGAAACTGGAGAGAGCATATACCAGCAATTTGACAGCACATCTGAAAGTTCTACAACAAAAAGAAGCAAATTCACCCAAGAGGAGTCAAAGGCAGGAAATAATCAAACTCAGGGCTGAAATCAACCACATAGAAACAAAAAGAAGTATACAAAGATTAACCAAACCAGGAGCTAGTTCTTTGAGAAAGTCAACAAAATAGATAAACCCTTAGCCAGACTAACTAGAGGACACAGAAATAGTTTACTAATTAACAAGATCAGAAATGAAAAAGGAAACATAACAACAGACACTGAGGAAATCCAAAATATCATGAGATCCTCCTACAAAAGCCTGTATTCAACAAAACTGGAAAACCTGGATGAAATGGACCATTTTCTAGACAGAAACCAGGTACCAAAGTTAAATCAAGACCAGATCAATGATCTAAACAGTCTCATATCTGCTAATGAAATAGAAACAGTCATTAATAGTCTCCCAACCAAAAAAACCGAGGACCAGATGGGTTTAGTGGAGAGTTTTATCAGACCTTCAAAGAATACCTAATACCAATCAATACTCCTCAAACTATTCCACAAAACAGAAACAGAAGATACTCTACCCAATTCGTTCTATGAAGCCACAATTACTCTTATACCTAAACCACACAAAGACCTAACAAAGAAACAAAACTTCAGACCAATTTCCCTTATGAATATTGATGCAAAAATACTCAACAAAATTCTTGCAAACCGAATGCAAGAACACATCAAAATGATCATCCATCATGATCAAGTAGGCTTCATCCCAGGGATGCAGGGATGGTTCAATATATGGAAATCCATAATTGTAATTCACTATGTAAACAAACCATATGATCATCTCATTAGATACTGAGACAGCATTTGACAAAATCCAACATCCCTTTATGATAAAAGTCTTGGAAAGATCAGGAATTCAAGGCCCATACTTAAACATAGTAAAAGCAATATACAGGAAACCAGTAGCCAACATCAAACTAAATGGAAAGAAACTTGAAGCAACTCCACTAAAATCAGGGACTAGACAAGGCTGCCCACTCTCTCCCTACCTATTCAATATTGTACTTGAAGTCCTAGCCAGAGCAATTAGACAGCAAAAGGAGATCAATGGGTTATGAATTGGAAAGGAAGAAGTCAAATTATCACTATTTGCTGATGATATGATAGTATACTTAAGTGACCCCAAAAATTCCACCAGAGAGCTCTTAAACCTGATAAACAACTTCAGCAAAGTAGCTGGATATAAAATTAACTCAAGCAAATCAGAGGCCTTCCTCTACACAAAGGATAAACAGGCAGAGAAAGAAATTAGGGAAACAACACCCTTCACAATAGTTACAAATAATATAAAATACCTTGGTGTGACTTTAAGCAAGTAAAAAAATCTGTTTTAGAAAAACTTCAAGTTTCTGAAGAAGGAAATTAAAGAAGATCTCAGAAGATGAGAAGATCTCCCATGCTCGTGGACTGGCAGGATTAATATAGTCAAAATGACCATCTTGCCAAAAGCAATCTACACATTCAATGCAATCCTCATCAAAATTCCAACTCAATTCTTCACAGACTTAGAAAGAGCAATTTGCAAATTCATCTGGAATAACAAAAACCCCAGGATAGCCAAAACTATTCTTAACAATAAAGGAACCTCTGGTGGAATCACCATCCTGGACCTTAAGCTGTACTACAGAGCAAGTGTGATAAAAATTGCATGGTATTGTTACAGTGACAGGCAGGTAGATCAATGGAATAGAACTGAAGACCCAGAAATGAACTCATGCACCTATGGTCACTTGATCTTTGACAAAAGAGCCAAAACCATCCAGTGGAAAAAAGACAGCATTTTCAAAAAACGGTGCTGGCTCAACTGGCAGTTAGCATGTAGAAGAATACAGATCGATCCATTCCTTTCTGCTTGTACGAAGCTCAAGTCCAAGTGGATCAGGGACCTCCACATAAAACCAGATACACTGAAACTCATAGAAAAGAAAGTGGGGAAGAACCTTGAGCACATAGGCACAGGGGAAATTTTCCTGAACAGAACACCAATAGCTTATGCTCTAAGATCAAGAATTGACAAATGGGTTCTCATAAAGTTGCAAAGCTTCTGTAAGGCAAAAGACACTGTCAATAGGACAAAACAGCAACCAAAAAATTGGAAAAAGATCTTTACCAATCCTCTATCTGTTAGAGGGCTAATATCCTATATATACCTAGAACTCAAGAAGTTAGACTACAGAGAACCACATACCCTATTAAAAAACGGGACAGAGCTAAACAAAGAATTCTTACCTGACGAATACTGAATGGCACCTAAAGAAATGTTCAACATGGTTAGTCATCAGGGAAATGCAAATCAAAACAACCCTGAGATTACATCTCATACCAGTGATAATAGCTAGGATAAAAACTTAGGTGACAGCAGATACTGGAGAGGTTGTGGGGAAAGAGGAGCACTCCTTCATTGCTGGTGGGACTGCAAGCTGGTACATCCACTCTGGAAATCAGTTTGGCGGTTCTTACGGAAATTGGACATAGTTCTACCAGAGGACCCAGCTATACCACTCCTGGGCATATACCCAGAAGATGCTCCAACATGTAATAAGGATACATGTTCTGCCATGTTCATACAGCCTTATTTATAATAGCCAGAAACTGGAAAAAAACCAAATGTCCCTCAACAGAGGAATAGATACAGAAAATGTGGTACATCTACATAATGGAGTACTACTCATCTATTAAAAACAATGAATTTATGAAATTCTTAGGGAAATGGACGGATCTGGAGAGTATCATCCTGAGTGAGGTAACCCAATCACAAAAGAACATGCATGGTATGTACTCTCTGATAAGTGGATATTAGTCCAGAAGATTGGAATACCCAAAGTACAATCCACAAACCACAAGAAACTCAAGAAGAAGGAAGACCAAAATGTGGACACTTCATTCCATCTTAAAAGGGGGAAACAAAATACCCATGGAAGGAGTTGCAGAGACTAATTATGGAGCAGAGACTGAAGGAAGGACTATTCAGCCTGATATATCTATCTCCTGAGAGACTCTGACAGTATCTGACTAATTCGGAAGTAGAGGCTCACAGCCATCCATTGAACTTAGTACAGGGTCCCCAATGAAGGACCTAGAGAAAGGATCTATGGAGCTGAAGGGTTTGCAGCCCCTTAGGACGAACAACAACATGAACTAACTAGTACCCTCAGAGCTCCCAGGGACTAAACCACCAACCAAAGAGTACACGTGGTGGGACTCATGGCTCCAGCTGCATATGTATAGTAGAGGATGGCCAAGTTGGTCATCAATGGGAAGAGAGGACCTTGGCCCTGTGAAGGTTTATGTCCCAGTGTAGGGAAATACCAGGGCCAGTAAGCAGAAGATGGTGGGATGGTGAGCACGGGAGAAGAGGGGTGGGAACAGGGGTTTGTTCTTGTTTTTTTTTTTTTTTGTTGGTTTTTGGTTTTTTGGTTTTCTGGGGGGGAAACTGGGAAAAGACATATTGTATGGCATGTAAATAAAGAAAATATCTAATAAAGAAAAAACTTAAACACTATATCCCACATGTTATGTAAGTACCATTTAAGGTGGTGAGTTTTGTGGATTTTTGTTTGTCTTGTTTTGACTTTTTGAAGACAGGCCATCACTCTAGAGACTCAGCTCTCTGCATTTGTGAAAATTTATATACTTTAGCTGTTCTCCTAGTGGGACTGCAGTGGTCAGCCACGCTGGGCATTCTTTATAAAATTTGTGATGTTTGGATGAAGAAAGACTAAGTTTGGGCTATGCTGTTCTATACGTAACTCACCATAAATATCAATCATGGAGAAATATTCTCAGGATGCTGAATTGATTCTTAAATCCTTAGCTAAGACTTCGAACTGTGCAGAGGAGAATAACTTGAGGTAAAAGAGGCATATCAGGCAACTTAATATTTCTTTTTAAAAAGTATATAGGTTGTTTAAAAATTGGTCCAAAGAATCCACTTTTTGTTCATGCCTTGAAGTCCTAAATTAGTGCCATTATTATCCATTAGTTTCTATAATGAAACCTATTTTGTATCATTTCTGCTAGTGACTGAACAAAATTTAAATTGCTGTAGGATTTAGACTTCTAAAATGGTATCATGTTTTCAGCTCCACCATGTTTACAGTAATCAGGTGTCAGAATAGGTCACTCCAACTCAGAATGATTGGTGGTTTGTAATGGATTGATGAGAAATTGCTGAGCTAATCAAGGGAAAATTAACCAACATTCAAGGTGGGTTCTAATTAATTACAATGCTTGCTCAGTAAAGACAGGCCTTGGGAATGCAATCAGAGGAGCAACACACATAAAGTGTTTCTTCTCTTAAAATAATTTTTCAAATGGAAATGTCTCCATTGGTCTTCAGATATCAAGACAGTTTTGAGATGTTTTTCAGTCAATTTTCTAATTAGTATCCCTTCTGTTGTGTGGAAGTCACCAAAAACTATCTAGCAAAGAACAGCTAAAGTCTAGATCCACATCTGGTGTGGTGCATAGTCTTAAAACTAACAGACAGGTGGGAGAGCTTCAAAGTGGAAAGCATAGGAGGCGTTGGGTGGGAGCTGGTGACAGTCTGTAGGCCTGGGAACTGCAGGGTCATCACCCTAGAAGTGAGTGTCCCACCTAAGTGCTCAGGTATATATATTTACCTATCTCTTACCTGGAAGAATGAAAGTGAGACCAAATAATGACTTGGCCCATGCTTCTTCATTTCCAGATGTTACCATGAGCTTGCTACAGCACTGACATCTGACAAGCAGTTGCTGGAGTGGCTTAGGGATAGAACAACCCCGCAAGCATACCTCTTACCTTCTCACTGTATATTTGTCTTTGCAGATTGGGCTTCCTCCCAACCTTGTAACAATCCTTCAGGTTTTGAAGGTTACAATATTATGCACTGAAATAGGCATTTCAGTATCATCTTATTAAATCCTTCAAACAGCCCTAGGGTTTGATGTTATTATTCTCACTTTACAAATGGGGAAGTTGCTTCAGAGTTAGCTGTCATGTCTGTGTTCCTTGCATTAAGGGAATATCTAACCCAGGAGAACTTACTTTCTATGCTGAAGCTGGTTAACAAAGACAAAAACCATTTTTCCTAGGCATGTTATGAACAAAGAAGAAGGAACCTTTTCTTTTTGTCCTAAGGAAACTGCCAGTTAGACTATGTGAAAGAAGAAACAACATAGAAAAGAATCCATATACAGTTGGACTGGAAAGGAAACTAAAATTAGAGAGTAGACTTAAGGAGAAGCAACCTCAAATTCAACCCAAATAAAGTACCAATTAACTAGGAAGGGGTAAACAGCACTTCATGGTGGTGAGAATAGAGACTTATTTATCAATTAGGCAAGTTAACATTATCCAGTGTTGGGGAAAATAAGTGCAGTAGGATTTTGAGATGTGCCGAGAGGAAATGATTCTCTGAGTTTATGGCCCCAAAATAAAAGAAAACAGAGCTGTAAGTTCTTCTGCATCTAAACTGTGGGGAAACAAGCTCAAACTGGGAGTCCCTTAGAAAATGGTTTGAATTTTTTAAAATATTCTAAGATTATGTAACAGGTACACTGAGGAAAAGACTTACATGAGAGAAAAGAAAGAGGCAGGAAAGCTAGCTATGAGAATGTGCCCAGTGATAAAAGTATGAGAAATGGAAATTCTAATGACGTTGTCTGAACATTCCTCATCAAGCATTGGATTATCACACTGAGATTTATAGATGTTGGCAATTATATAGCTCTTTCTATTTATATGGTGGGGGAATTCTTGAAAAATTCTAAATAGTGTCTTTGAGACAAAGGAACATGATACATACAACTTACTTCCAACGTTTTAAAGATCAAGGAAAACTCAAAATAGAGAGAGGTCTAAATACAATAAGCCACATCTATGAAGGTATCAATATTTCAGAAAATCTGGGATACATTTTCTATTAATGTAATTTTATTTGAGTAAAAATAATTTGTTTGAAAACTCCAGGTGTTAGTTCTTACAAAGCCCTGCAGTTTTTTCTTGCAAGTACCATTACTGTTGCCATACAGTTAATAAATGACAAGACCATCTCTGTTTGGCCCTGGAGCCTGTCCTTGTCCTTAATCTTCTATACCTTCACTACATCTTTCAGATTTTTTAAAACTCAGTGATATAATTGATGGGAATGCTTATATGAAGTATGAAATGTCAAGCCTTTGTGAATGATAGTGAGCTTGTGAGTGGGCTCAGCTACTTGTGCAAAAATTGTCCAGATTATGTTCATCTACACCACTAAGTGGGTTGTTGAAGCTAAGAAAATCGTACTCAGGGATCAAAGGTCAAAGGCAAATCCCATCTTCCAGTTTTCAGCCCCATTTGTTGTCCTTGGAGGTGTAAAAGAAGAGTCTGGTCTCTTTCTTTCTGATGTGTTTTTCCATGCCTGTTTGGTAATGCCTCTTGTTGCTAAATTGTGACCCACAATTCTGTTGGAGGCTTCCTTCTGAAGCCATGAGCTGACTAGATACTTGCAATCCTAAAGGCCAGCAAATTGCATTTCTGTGTTATCTCTCCCACAACTAATGTTGTAGATGACAGCTTTCTTATGTCTGATGCAAAATTTTCTTTTAGTTCCTACCTGAAATACAGAAGGGAAGGTGAGCAAGGGGGCCTCAGGTAACCCAGGACATTGGTTCCCACACAGACCTACATACAGCCTCCCAGTCTCTTTATTTATAATGGGGCAATTTGCTTATTAATATTTCTAACGTTTTATTTTATTTTTGAAATTGAAATATTATTATATCATTCCCTCTTCCCTTTCTTCCTCCCTGTAGTGGCTATTCCTGGTTGTCAACTTGACTACGTCTGAAATGAATTACAATCCAGAATTAGAAGGCTCACCTGTGGCCCTAATCTGGAGGCTGAGAGATACAAGTTTCTGACCTGAATCTTGGCATAGAGACCTTGAGGAATAGTGGCTACGAATCCCACAGGATTAACATAGAAAGCTCTATGAGTTCAAGGTCATCCAGGGTTAAAGGTGTGGTGGCACACACCTTTAACCTGGGCCACACTTTTTGCTGGAGACGTATATAAGGACATTGGAAGAAGGAAGGCTCTCTCTGCTTCGCCTGCTTGCCTTGTGGGACTGAGCAATTGCTGGATCCTTGGACTTCCATTCACAGCTGCTGCCGTGACTGTTGTTAGGAGTTGATTGTTGGGAGTTGGACTACAAACTGTAAGTCATCAATAAATCCCTTTACTACATAGAGACTAAGCTCTGTGACTCTAGAGAACCCTAACTAAGACACTCCCCATGTAGCCACTCCTTCTCTCTCTCTCTCTCTCTCTCTCTCTCTCTCTCTCTCTCTCTCTCTCTCCCTCTCTCTCTCTCTCTCTCACACACACACACACACAAACACACACACACACACTATACATGTGTGCCTAATTCTAAATATATAAATTCAGCTTACACAGATAATATATATATTATGTTATATATATATATAACATATAATATATAATATGTTACTTGTATATATACAATTTCAAGGCTCATGAGTTGTTATTGGATAAACAATTTGGGGGTTCTTCTCTGGGAAAGACTGTTTCTCCTGCTCTCTGCATTACTTAGTTGTGTGTCTTTCTTTCATCTAGGATTGAAGCTCTAAAAGATTTTGTCGTTCTTGTATAACCCTGGTTTAGGTAGCCATGTTGGTGATACTTCATGGGTACAACTTCCCTAATATTTCTGGGAGAGACAATCTCACAGCAAACTTCTTGTGTCTCTGGTTCTCACTTCTGACCTCCTCTTTTGCAATGATGCCCGAGTCTTAGGTACAAGAGTTGTGTTGTAGATGTATCAGTTGGGGCTTTGTGCCATATGGTCTCTATATTTTGATAGGTTCCAGTTTTCTGCAATGGTCTTTTTCTTTGATAAGGGGTTAAGAACTTCACTTATCTGTTAATATAGGGATAAATATTTAGAATGTGGTTAGAGGTTGTGCTGGCTTAGTCAAATAGTTGTAGGTTTACCTCCAAGATTCAGAATATCACTTACCCCTAGAAGTTAGCTATATTTCCAGTACTAGGCGTGATTTCACTCTAAGTAGTTTTACATTTTCTCTTTTTTCTTTTCCTTTCTTCCTCCCTCTATTTTTCCTTCCCTTCTTTCCTTTCTCCTTTTGTCTGTCCCTCCTCCTCCCTTCTTCCCTCTCTCCTTCTCTCTTTCCTCCCTCCCTCCCTCCCTCCTTCCTTCCTTCCTTCTTTTTTTGTGGAAGCTTACACACTGAGGAAAGAAGTTTAAAATGGTACTTAAGATGGAAAGACTTCCCATGCTCATGCATTGTTAGGCTTTATATTGTGAAAATAGCTCTTTTTACCAAAATCATTCTAATAATTCAATGTAATTCCTATCAAAATCCCAACGCAATTCTTCACAGAAATTGAAGAGATCATCTCAAACTTCAAATAAAATACAAAAGACGCTGAGTAGGCAAACAATCCCACAGCAGCTTCTGAAGGTATCACCATTCCAGATTCAAAGTTATTAATCTGTGAAGCTACAATAACGAAAGCAGCATTGTAGTGACAAAAACCTGGCACATTGATCAACGAATAGAATAGAATTAAGCACTCATATCACCACCTGGTTTTAAACAAAGTCTGACAATGCACACTGGAAAAAGGAAGCATCTTCAACATATGGTGCCATCAGACAAGACGGCTACAGGTAGAAGAAGGAAACAAGATCCTTATCCTTTACCCTCACAGATCTCAACACCACAGGGATCAATGACCTCAATGTCAGAGCAGATATGCTGAATCTGACAGGAGAATGTAGAAAATAATACTTGAACTTACTGGCACAAGAAAGGACTTTCTGAAGAGTATCTGATAACTGAAAAAGAGGACTCAATGAAACTAAAATGTTCTGTTGGGCAAAAAATACCATTTCTCTAGAAAAGCAGGACCCTAAAGAAAGGTTACTAACTATGCAATTTATAAGCAGTGTCTAGAATACACAAAGAATTAAACAAACTAAATATCAACCAAACAAACAACCCAATTAAAAATTAGACATGGAACTAAACTGAGAGTTCTCAAAAAATGAAAAACAGATAGCTAAAAAATAGTTTTTTTAATATTTCAACATTCTTATCAGAGAACTGCAAGTTAGAAATGCTTTTAAATTTCATCTGATCTCATTTAGAATGGCTAAGAGAGAAAAACTGATGACAGATGCTTGTGTGGATGTGGAAGAAAGGCAACATTAATCAGTACTGGTGGAGTGCAACCTGGCACAACCTCTATGGAGATCAGTGTGGGGCTTCATCAAGAAACTACTAATCCACCACATGATCTTGTTACACCACTCCTTGACATATCCTAAAGACTGACTGTCCTACTAAGAAGGTAGTCCATTGCTGCTGTATTCACAACAGCCGAGAAATACAAACAGCCTAGATATCTGTCAATTGATGAATGGATAATTAAAACATGGGGGTTTTATACAATAGAATATTATTGAGCTGTTAAGAAAATGGAGTTGTGAAATCACAGGAAAATGGATGAAGCTCACAAAACCGTCCAGAGTGAGGCAACCCAGACTTAGAAGACGAATGTTGCATTTTTTCTTATTTGTGGATATTAGTTTTAACTCTATAGATATGTATACTCTATTTGAATTATCCGCAGAAGTTAGGAAATTAGTACAGGGTTCTGAGACTCGGGGGTGGATAGTCAACAGAAAGAAGAAAGTACATGTTGATATAAATCAGAATACAAAACAAGAAAGGTTAAATGGGGTGGGTATGGGAGGGTAGGTCAGAGGAAGAAACATGGGGAGGGATAATTAACACCATGGTCCTCATTTAAAAAAAAAAAAAAACGCATGCATTGCAAAGTCATTGCAGTTTAAACATACACATATCTAAAAAGAGTTTAAATGGAGTTACTCTATAATGGAGCCACAGTGCTCCTACTAGACAACCACCAAGTAAGAAGTAAGAAGTTTTGTGCCAGGAATGGGCTTCCTCTTTTTGAATTCTTGGACAGGGAGGTCCAATAGACCCTTAATATTACAGTTTTCTTTCCCTCAACTGCTCTTGGTTCTACTCCAGAACTTGATGATAAGACCCTATTGACAAAGAAACCACACACATGTGTGACAGAATGTGTACAAATCAAGCTGGTACTGAGTGATACTTTAAGAGCCTATCAGCAGTATGGCTATGGGTTATGACAAGGATGATGGAGAAAGCTTGACTTTAACACAGAATAGAAGTGCAAGTTAATATGAGCACATACAGAAAAATGGATTTTAAAATGCTTCCTGGCTTTTAAAAATCATTCACTTGAAACTGAGAGGAATATTATAAAGTCAGCATTGCTCTTCAGTAGAGCAATGGAAAAGCCCTGTCTATTCTTGTTTAGGAGTCCTCTGAGCGGACCAACTAAAGCATGTAAAAATATTTCACTTATCATTACACTCTGACAGAAACCAGCATCACACACAGTTTTCTGCATCTAAACTGCCCTTATGATTCACCTGGGAAGCAACAAATTTCCAGGTTGGCCCCATTTATTTTCTACCTAGACCATAAATAGTAAACCAAGTTCCCTTACATTTCTAGGACAGCAATTTGCATATTTGTTTTAAGCTAGGTAAATCATCTACAGGCACAAAGTCCGTGGTTGTCCTGGAATACCTAGGGTTTTTTTTAAAGGCTGACTATGACGATTATGAAGGCATCAACTTTGATGTACTTTTGTAAAAACAGCAAGATGGGGTAAAAAAAAGAAAACATTCACAGTCGGGAAGAAATGTTATAAACTGAGGATTTTTACTTTGCAGTGAAATATTGAACAATGCTATGCTTTTTATTACATGAATTGATTTGTTGGTACATTTAATGACAAGAGAATGTAGAATCCACTTTTAGCACATTGTGCAGCGCACCTTGCTGGTACTTGCAAATGTACGCATTAGACAAAAGAACCGCAGTTTACATCACTTCAGAGACTGGCAGAGACCATTGTGGTGAATTGTGGGATGGGCCAGAGCACAGAATTACCCATACCATATGTATTTCTCATATAGAAGATGCATAATTAATGAGTGACAGATCATCCCTTCAGGCAGTTCTTAGAAATTCCAAGTGTCAGAAACAGTTAATAGAACTGGGGAAACCGGAGAAAGCACCTTCCAGGTACACTTAATCACACACAATGAATTTTACTCTGTGGGTTTTAGTTTAATTCCCGATTGTTAAATGTCTGTAAACTTCTAGACTGAGTTTTGCTCTCCCGATTGTTAAATGTCTGTAAACTTCTAGACTGAGTTTTGCTCATCTATCATGGTGCCTAGTCCCAAACACATAGTAGGCACTCCTTGAATTCTGAATAAATTGGACAACTAGTTAAAATATCTAAAACAAAACACCTCGACTAGATCGATGAACTTTAAATTCAATGCATTCAGTGAAGAATTTGTCTTCAAAATTCCCTGCAAGGACCCCTTGCTCTGTCCTTTTCCTCTGCGAGGAAATTTGTAACACCCACATCCAAGGGGGCAAAGTTCAGACAAGCATGTTTACCCACAACCAGGGACAGCTGTGGATGCCTTTGAAAAACAGGAGGGTTGCAGTTACAAATGGGCATTAGCACTTGAAAACACACACACACACACACACACACACACACACACACACACACACACACACACACACACACACTCGACCTGCGACTCTCGCAGCACTGCTCTTGGTCACCCCTACACCCGAGAATCTCAGAGGCGAGAATTTGACCACGTTGGATGAATGTATAGAGGTTGGCAAGTGGGGAGCTCCGAAAGCGGCACGTTCCCAAGTGTGTCCCCGCACTGTCGGGGGCTTCTCAGCAGCAGCCAGAGTGAGACTGCGGGCGGCTTGAGTCGGCCAGAGTCTGAACAAAGGGAGCCCGCGGCCCAGAGGATGCTGTGCTCCTCACGCTCCACCCAGCTGCCTGGCGCTCAGGTAGCACGGCGTTTGCTCTGCAGAGGGCTGTGTGTTCGAGGCCAGCACACAAAGACTCACTTCCTCCGGGCCAGCTTCCCAGACCGCCCTGCCCACGACCGGCGGCCGGTAGCATTCCAGAGGCCACCACCGAGACATTCGTGTGCACGGGTCCCAGGTACTTGGGAGCAGAGGCCGTTCGGGGAGCCCTTGGAGCCGGTCAGCTAGTGAAGACGGCAGCTGGGATTAGCACGCCTTTTTAGGCAGCCACACCACCCCACGCAGCGGAGTCTGCAATCGCTGTACGACAGGCAGGCTCTGCGTCGCCAGAGCGTCCCCGCCTGCGCTGGCCGCGGGGCGAGCTGCGGGCCGGAGCGCGCGCGGGAGGCAGATCGACTCCCTAGTGCTTAGCCGGCAGGTAAGCTCGGGCAGAAGATCGGAAGGGGGAGAGCCGGGGTGTGCCGAGCTCCGGGCCCGCAGCCTCCGATCGCCTGGCCTCGGGGCCACCGGCAGCGGTGCCACCGCCACGCGGATTGGAACAATGAGGCGCGCGGCTCGGAGCCGAGCGCAGCCACGCACTGCTGAGAGGCCGAGCTGCAGTCGGCGGCGAGGCGGTCACGCCTTGTCGGAAAGGAGACCGCTCCAGCACAGGGTCGCAGGAGCCCCCAGCGAGGCCGAGCTTCCCAGGGCACCCAAGTGAGAGTAGGAGCTCGCTGTGGGCGCGCTTGCTCATCCGCCCGCTCGCTCGCCCTCCAGTCCACTCGCCACCCTGCTCGCCCTCCTGCCCGCTTGGCTGCGTAGGGGACTAAAATGTGACCCTCAGGAATCCTGCTGAGGCGTGGAGCACAGGTGTAGGGACAAGCTGAGTGAGTACACGCGCGCGGGTCTGCGAGGTCTGCGACCCGCCTTATCCTACTGGAATCTCCTTGGCCGGTTGCACTGAGCTAGAGTTAGATAAGCTCAGCTAACAGAAGCCAGCGCTGTGTGGGGAGAAAGAGCAGGGTGAGCGAAAGGAGGGCTTGCACTTGGACAGGTGGACATACTTAAATTAACTGTGGGGATGAGGGACTGTACGTTGTTTTGATTTGATTTGTGATTTGCTTGTGAAAGGTGGAGATTTTTTTTTTTTAAATCAAATTCCCAGGCCCATCTTCATGCAAACGAGCGCACTTACAGCTTAGAGAGCATCCTACTGATTTTTTTTCTTTTTCTTTTCTTCTTCTTCTTCCTTTTGTGGCTATAATGTTCAGGTGCAGAGGGATTTTCGGAGCCTCCTAAAGTCAGTGCTAATTCTTGTGCACTTGGCTGGCAAGGGCTCTGTGTCTGGGCTGTTTTACTTCCCACCGCTTAGAGTGCTTATGTGATGAATTCTTTTTTATTCAGAATATGGCATCTATCTTTTTTGGACTTGATGCTACTGGTGCTGTGGGGCCAGCAGAGTTAAACTCATGCTTTGATGCAAATTAGGCCTTCCAAAGAGAGTGTGTTTGGAGAAGCTGTGCTTTCCAGGAATTTAAATGAGACTTTTGTGATCGCCTTCCAGCTTCTCCTTATGTGATTCCTAGGGCATAACTTATAGAGTCGGATCCCAAAAGTTTTGTGGGATGGGGAGGTATGTATACCTGGATTTTGGTAAACTTTGGGGAACAGTGGGAGATCCTGCTGAAAATTTGAAGCGAAATAGGCCATATTTGGTGGAAATCATTGTCTCTTGGACTACTGAACAGTCTGGTATGTAGGAGCATACTGTAGTCCTTCTGTGGACTGCCTTTTTGGGTCAGTAGACTCTGTGGCTGACTTAAACACCGCACTTTCTGCACATTAAAACAAAACAAAACAAGACCTAACAGGAATTACCTTTTCAATCTTTATTTTTCATGAGTGTTTGGGTGGCAAATTTGGGGTAACTCTTCTTTTTGAAAGAAAAGCAACGTGTGGCCCCTTAGCCGCTTTTTCCATCACTATTTTTTTCTGAAACTGACAACCATTTTCCCCCATTTTATTCTGATGTGTTAAAATGACTGTCCGTAATGGTGGTTGAATATAGTAACTGAAGTAAAGACATTAATAGACGAATAAGCTCTTAATTTTACAAGTCAAGAGGATGCTCACACGTGCTCCTTGTTTGCTTCTCACTCATGACTGAAAGAAACTGAAGCATGCTCCATCCGTTTTTGCCCGGTGAAAATGATGCTTCCTGAGTTGTGAACGGAATCCTTTGGGCGATTTTGATGTACTTTTCCTCTCCTACAAGCACCACACTTTATGATGCTGGTGGTATGAACAATTTAGAAAGTAAAGGTATGGATGACAACACACATCTGGAAGAGTCAGGCTGAGCTATGTTACTATCTGGAAATGTGTGAATGATGTAGTATGAAGAAGGGACAGTCATTTGTGCTTAGTCAGGGCAATGAAAACCAAGAAGGAACAGATTTCAATTTCTGAGTGCAAGCCAAGCCAGATCTGATCAAGACTGATCAGGTTGAGTGTTGGTTGCAGAGACATTTTGTCTATCTCTCCTGTTTCTAGGGCTTTTTTATTTTTTCTCCATCTTCTACCATTTGTTCTCACTATGTGCTACTATTCTAACTGAACTGTTATCCTCTAGTGTATCAAATCTTTGTTCATAAGTGTTGACATACTTGTTCTTGGGCTGGTGCAGCTCCTGCTTAGATAAATAAACCTCAGGAAAGCTGGGAGACATGTATCCCAAGGGAAATTTTTAATTAATCTGTGGGTCTGTTGCCTTGTTTCTGATAATCTGAATAAGAATATCTCATGCCTGACACTAGGATGTAGATTTCCCTTAGAGTATACTGTATTATGCTATTCCCACTACATTGTGCTTTTCTTTCTTTGGAATATTTTGGAATGTGAGCTTAACATTTAATTGCTTAAATTAATGTCTAATTCAACTTGATTTAATATCTAAGCAAAATGAGAGTTTTGGTCACTACATGTTAAGTTTAAAATTTTTTAAGCCTTAAAACTGGAAACTCATTCTTCACCAAAGATGGGAATCATATGTAACTATAAAAGAAACAATTTCATGAGGTCGGACACTAATTTTGGAATCTGGCAGGAATAAGTACACATTAACACACATTTTCAGTGTCCTCAGCACCAACTGTTGGTGACAGTGCCAAAGAGCAAATGGGTTATGGATAATGACTAGCTACTATTAGTAGATTAACATGCCATCAGTTTAATAAAGCTCCCCCTCTCTTGAAAACCCCCCACTGTATGTAGAGCCGTGTTCGTAAAGGTTAGTGTACCTTCAGCACAAAGACTACAACACTGGGCAGAGATGGATTTATTAGGTCTCTTATGAAATCTGAAGTATATTATGATTCCAAATTCTCAGCACCCAATTTAATGGATAATGAACAGCTGCAGTGTAAAATATATACAGTCTGCATGCAGAATGCATTGAAATAGGGACTAGGCCATCTTCAGGCTTTGCAGGGACTGGTGATCTGGTCCAGCACTGCTGTTCATCCTAACCTGGCCACGTGGTACAAGCTAGGTCTCAACAGAGTCAGCTACCTGTGCATCCTGATACGGGGGCAGTGGAGAAGAATGGGTCTGTGATAGGGAATGATACCCAGAGGCTGGCTCCCACCCTCAAGCATGTGTCTCTGCACGACTTCTGTAAGCCTGTTCTGTCTCTTGCTGCCACACAAACTGCAGCTTGTGTTCCTCTTGAGTCAAGAATTCCAAATTCAAGGTGCAGTTTGGGCCCAGAGAGATAGAATCATGTGAAGATTGAGTTTACAATTTTGCAGTTATCTTTCTTGAAGAACAAAGTGACCAAGAAAGCTGACAGCCAGTGGCCTTGCTGTGACTTCCTGGAGGAAGTCTACCTGCACCAGGAGTTCAGTTCCCAGAGCTGTAAAGGGAAAACAACAGAGGCCAAGTCTACTTCAAATTGACTTCTGGTGCTGGATTCTTAAGATCAATAGTTTAATGTTCTGATGTACTTAAAATCAATTCTTCTGGCAGCCCCAGGAGAAGGTAGCAATCCAAAGAATGATAACAGCAACTGATTTGCAGGTGCTGTGTACCACGCCCGGCTATTTGCTTTTGCACAGTATGAATACTCTTTAGCCACAAGCTGAGGAAGTCCCATTACCCTACTTAACAGTGAGAAGGCCGGGCCTCAGAAAAGTGAAATGTCTTGACAGAGCTAGCAGGTTTACCAAAGCCAATGCTTCTAGGCTGAGCTCCACTCTACAGAACACGGACAACCATTGTCAAAATTGTGTCCAGCCAGAGACTGCTGCAGCTGTGTGTGATCACCTCCTCCATCACCTCCTCCATCAGACTTGAGCTGCCGGGCGAGGCGGGTGCACGGGGTGAAGAAGGCGGGAGCCCTCAGAGACCCTGTAAACAGAAAGAAAGTTTTGAGCTAAAACCTTGTAAATGGGCTATGGCGTCTTGAGAATTCAGACAAGCAGCATTAGAATGAAGCTCTGCCTGATATTAAGCATTAAGCAAGGCACACTGAGTGATGTTCTCAGGCAGAGATCGTGTTCAAATTTGAGAAAAGTGTGCATTTGCTTTGCGTTATATGGTAGTAACGAGAGGGTGTTCAGAGAGTCGTCTTTTGGGAAATTTAGAAGTATTTTGGCCAAAGCATCAGAGAGTTCATTGTGGCAGAGCCTGCAGTGTTGATTATCAGGCTGTTTTCATAACTTTATCCTTCACACATTGAGTTCTGCTCAGTGCTGCTTGTAGTTTGTGCCCGAGAGGAGAATGCTTTATTAAATTTCAAACAATTCATTTTGCCTGTTTGAATTGTACAGATTTTTCAACTAGAGGTTCATGTTGTTTCTATAATGACTTGATTTTAAATTAAATTATGGTAAGGTAAACCTCTTATATAATCCAAGTAATTTATTATTCAGAAATAAATCTGAAAAGTAGTTTCCTGGAAAGCATGGTGGTAATGATTTTTAAGAATCGTTGTATATGGCTGTGGATGAAAACTTAGATAACATGGAATTTGTTTAGGTTGGCTCAGTCAAATGTAAGATGGATCTATAGTGTATAATTAAATGAATGAACTCATTTTTGCTATTAAGGGAGCTAACTATGTAAAGTATGTTGTAAATTTTCAAAAAAAAATCCTATTACTATCACCATGTGTAGCTGTGTACAGTGGCAAATGCTTGAAATCCCAACAATCTGAGCTAAGTAACAAGAATCAGTATTTAAAATTTCCCCTTATCCCTAAGAGAGCACTCCTTTTCATATATAAATTATCTCTGACAGAATGATATGCTCTAAATTACATATGTTATACAAAAAGTTACCCAAATGGGTAGGTTTAGAGAACCTTTAGTTTCTTATCAGTAAGACATATGTGGAAACATAAGTGTTAGTGTGTGTGTGTGTGTGTGTGTGTGTGTGTGTGTGTGTGTGTGTGCATTTATGCGGTGCATGCCTGTGAGTAGCCTTAATAGCAAGCAGCATCTTCAAGGTGCCTTTGGTTGTTTGCATACAGTTTTTGGACTGAGGAGACTGATGAGGAGAGGTCCTGAGCAGGGCATCCAGTGGAGTGACCTGATAGACTGGGGACTGGACCACTGTTCCATATAAGCAATTTTTCCAGGTTACAGGCTGAGCCACTTATTTCAGATCAACATGAATGTAGGTGATTAAGCCTCTCCCAAGAACAAAACATTGTTCCTGGTTGTCCCGAGTCATAGTGTCTTCTAGCTCACTGTAGATAGTAGCAGTTTAAAGAATTTAAACAATAACTCTAAGACTTTAGTTTTTTAAATACTACACTACCTAATTCTCAAAGAATTTTTTTGAGTATACAAATGTATGGGTAAATGAAAGTGGTTAAATTTGAAAGTTTTCTTAACTGACTATCCGTAATATATATGTGATTATATAATTTCCACTTTTGAAGGAGAACCTCCAACTTGACTCACAGTATAATTAAGAGTTATTCTGTTCTGCACGTAGAAAATTAGTAGGGAGAAGACTTGAATCCATTAAGTAATTTGCCCAGTTTAGTAAGGTCGGCCCTCTGCATCTGTGAATTCTACACAAACAATTTGAGTAACAGGAGTCTGTTTGGAAATAATTTCACAGAATTGTGTTTATTCTGAACATATGTGGACTTTTTCCTGGCACTATTCATAAACAATTCAGCATAACACATGTATAATCTATAGAAGGTTGAAGTGAGAGGATGTGTGGATTGTGTGTGAGTGTGCTATCATTTACAAATAGCCAGGTGGTCTAGGAGCAGGAATTCTCAACCTTCCCAATGCTGTGACACTTTAACACACTTCCCATATTGTGGTGACCCCATCCATAAAACTATTTTTGTTTCTGCTTCATAACTATAGTTTTGCTACTCTTATGGATTGTAACGTAAATATCTGTGTTTTGAAATAGTCTAAGGCATCCTCTGAGAAAAGATCATTTGAATCCAAAGGAGCATGACCCATAGGCTAAGAAACATTGTCTTAGAGCAAATTCATGTACCAGAATAACAGCTTGGATGCCATTAAATAATGTATTTTATTAATCATATTAATCATTTGAGGTTAGGGAGTTTCAAAAACTGGCTTTTTTTTTGTAGAAAATAGATATCTGTATGTATCCTTTACATAATTTGATTCTCCAGAAGGTAATCCCCAGTGTTCTCTTATATACTTCATTCTACTCTTTGAATCATAAAGCTGAAATATATCATACTATATTATAATCTTACCCTAACAATACACCACCTGGTAGGAGAGAAGATTTAGTGCATATTACATATTATTTTTCTTACTGAACAGTTAAAAGAATCCTGCACAAAGCTATCTGTGTTGTTTCTAGGGTGTGCTTAATGGAGTTATCTTGCAGAACTGCCTAAGCTTAATCAGGTTTCTGCTATGCCTGTTGTATTGGCAACAATAACTTACTTTATCCTAAATTTCTCTGTGTAGACTTAGTCATCTGGACTGAATCTACATTGCACTTAGAAGGACAGATATTGAATATGGCAGGTAAGTGTATGGTATTGAAATTTATAAGGTGAACATGCGACTCACACTGTGAGCCCAACACCTGGCTGTCCATTGTAGCATCTCAGAGCCAGCACCTATTGTGTTGGTGTGCATCATTACTTAAGAAAATTCAGACACATGTTGTACTGTTTGCTTTAACTTTCCTAGTATTACAAATGCACAAGGATTGGCAATTTCAATGTGATATTAAAACACACTCTTGTTGTATAATCTAAGATCTTATTAGGTATATAGTGCTCATATTCTTTCTATAACAGCATAATATTAGCAAAAATCTACATGTATTAGCCAGGTGTCCTTCAAATCATCTCTAGATGGCCAGTACCTAATGAAGATAGTTGTAATGCATATTCTAGGAAATAATGTTAAGAAAATAATCTATTTGTGTTTGATATACATGAAACATTTTGTATGGGAGAGGGCTGGATTTTTTTTATCCATTGTTGACTGCATCTAGAACCCTTGACTGTAGAGGGCCTATTAGACTATCAGGTCTTTCTCAGAGCCGTTATTAGTGACTGTTCATGAGTGGTATATGCTTGTAGAAAGCATGGGGAAGCAGACGTTAGTGTTCCCAAAGTCCTTGTTTGATTTCTAATAGGATAGATGCATGTTTCCTTCCAACTTACATTGGGTTTAATCAAAATGATCAACAATTTATCATACTTGTAGAATTAAGGCAAAGTTAAATAGGAATAGAAGTATTGGTTATACATTAAAAGGTTGAACACTTCTGTAGTAGTCCATTGTGGAAACTTTTGTAGTGAGTGTTACCAACTCTAGAATTGTTGTTTTTATCATAATAACTTAGTTTTGTCACTGGGTAAACACCATAGGCTTTTTCTTTTTGTTGACTACAGCCAGAAGTAAATTTTAAAGTATTCTAAAACTAACATGTTATGCTATGTTCCAAATTATGAAGACAAAGAGCAGAACAAAAATCATCAGTAAAGTTTGTATTTCAACTGAATTTATATCATATGAATTGTAAATTTGAGATAATTTAATATTGGCAAATGGACATTAATACACAAATAGTTGTAGGAGGGATTTTGCACAGTCTAGTTAGAGTCTCCTAGGCGATATAGCAGAGAAGGTAGTGAAGGTAGCGTGGTGTGGAGTAGTCAAATCACACTGATTTTTTTAACACTTACCTTTTTAGGAAGTTTTCTCTTCTATTGTGGAAATTAGTGGTGTTTCTAACAACCTAATTCAGACTGTTCCAAGACATTAGCTTACTCTCTTGTGCTAGAGTGTGAGGAGCAACTTTGAGAGACCTATCTTCTTTACTGAAAGTGAAAGTGCAAAGGCATTTTCCCCCAAAGGTAGAAAGATGTCTTAAAATTTAATAGAGATAGAGAAAACAAAAAAAGGACTGTGG
The DNA here is from genome assembly GCA_019843815.1 of Montemys delectorum. Lineage (NCBI taxonomy): Eukaryota > Metazoa > Chordata > Mammalia > Rodentia > Muridae > Montemys > Montemys delectorum. The sequence continues at coordinate 57,294 of JADRCD010213448.1, forward strand.
GGCTGGAGAGATCACTAAGTAGTTAAGAGTTCTTGCAGGTGATCTGAATTTGGTTAGGGGTACCCACATTATAAGGCTCCAAACTGAGTCCAGCCCCAGAGGATCTCAGGAAATCTTCTGGCCTCATTAGCACATGCACACATGTAGTGCACATGTATATTCTCGGACACATATACACATGGGCACACAGAAAAATAGAAAATCATGAAAAAATAAAAAGGAAATGTAATTTATGCAATAAGGATAATGAGGGAATTGCTTAATGAAGGTTAGCAGTAGTCAGATTATGTTGTAGGAATTTGGGATTTTCCCTAATTCCACAGCTGGCTTACATTTCACGCTAGCTGCAGATGTTCCTTGTAGAGCTGTACTGGAGGCAGAAAAGCCTCCATGCAGGAAGGTGTTATGTCTGCCTCCTGTAGAGGAAGCTGTGCCTGCTACCTGCTCTCAGCAAAGCTGGCTTCTCCACAGCAGGCTCCGGGGCAAGAGCTATTTAAGGGTTTGGAAACATATCATTATGCCCTCTATGCTTGTCAATACTCTTTTCTTTTCTAGGCAGTGACATTTATGGATACTGTTTCTTGGACTTCAGTTTCAAGTTCTCATATCCTTTAAGAAAAATAGCACGGAGAAATGGCTCCTTGTTTACAAAGGATGAATCCGTGTTGTCTCTCTCAAATCTTTTAAGAAATTTTATCCATCTACTTTTATTTCTGCATGCTAATGGGGCACAGTGGGGAATGCTGATACTTGTATACATTTAAACACTTGCCTTTTTTGTTTGTTTTGTATTCTTTCCCCTTCCCTTTTACATCTATCTATTGCCTGTTTGGCAGAGTCCCCTTATCATGTCCCAGCCATTCTCCACAGCATATAAGGCTAAGCCTCTGATCTAGAGCATCAGTGAGATGTGTTTCAGTATTGGGCCAGGTCATGGGCTCCACTTTTTTTGCTATTCTAGCCCATTCTGCTTTCAGGCTATTTTGTCTCCTTTGTAATTCCAAATAACTATGGTCATTCCATGCTTCCTCTCCCTATCACCAACCACCAGTTCTTGTTAATGTTTTTCAACAGGTATTAATATATTCACACACAGTAAGAGAGACACACACTACAGAGAGATACAGAGAGAGCAACAGAGAGAGACAGAAAGATAGAGAGACACAGACAGAGATAGACACAGAAAGACAAAGACAGAGAGACACTGTGGGGGAGTTAGCTAATGGTCTTTCTGTTGGTGCATTGACCACTCCCTTTACCCCTTTCTCCCTGTACTGGTTATAAGAATCTGTATTCTAGTTGCATTGCTCATGGTGTGCATGATACTCAAGTCAGTAGGTGCTTCATGAATGTTTGTTGAGTGAGTAGCTCTAAGAATTTTAGTATACTGAAATGAGGGCTATCCATTCCTTAAATGTGAGTTTTAAAAATGGAAGGGGATGAGCAAGACACACCCGCCTTATTTCAAGTGAAATCTCCATGGAGACAGCTACCCACTTAGAGCCAGAATAAAGACAATGGGCCAAGGAGAGGTAGATCCTCTTGCATGTGTGTTAACTTGTGCTTGAGAGTATTAATCATGTTGAAGAAGCACCTCGATCAGCAGTGCTGGGAAGTGAGCATTAAACCACTCCACCTTAAACATCTGGAGACAATGGGAAGTGAGCATTAAACCACTCCACCTTAAACATCTGGAGACAATGGGAAGTGAGCATTAAACCACTCAACCTTAAACATTTGGAGACAATGTGAACCTCAAATGTGAACCTGAGATGCACATTAATTTCTGTAATTACTACAGGTAAGATTGAATGGCTTTGCTTCTTTCTTCAGCAATCCATTCAGAACTGAAAGACATGAGAAACCGGTAAATAATTAGAACATAAATTGGGTAGGTTCTGTCTGTGGAGGACACGTCATCTTAAGTTCATAAATACTGTATTAAAGCCTAACAATTAGGACTGCACATGGTATCCACACCTGACCAAGAAAACAAGGCAGCATTAGTGTAAATGAGCTCAGCAATGTCTTGTTATTAGGCTGCATACTTAATTCTCCCTGCCCAAATAGCTATTAGAATATGGGGAAATTACCTTAAAGCCCCTGAAGAATTCTATATATGGAGGGCCTTGACCCTTAGTTCAGTCTAGGCCAACTGCAGGTCAGGAATATAAGACATCTTTAGTTCTCAGACTAAGGATATGCTATGATGTCCCCTGCCCCACATCCCCTACACACCATGTTAGATGCATACCTCTGACCTTACTCTGCCAGGTCTTCACACAGGAGCCAGATACATTGATGAGGAACTGAGTCAAGGGTCAGTGTGCATTTGCAGGGGTCAGTATACACCAGCTTGGCTTGTCAGAGTTTGTCAGCAGCTCTCTGTCTAAGGATCTTCCTAGACTCCTACATCTTCGAGTCCCAAGCATTCCACATTTCCCTCCTTAGTATCTGTGTAATTTTATTTTGGCTTTTGAAATTCTGCTGTCTCTCAAAAGGTCGAGTTGCAGCTGAGAGACTACCTGAGACTTGTGAGTTCATTTAAAAGGGCTATGTTGGTCACTCTAGGTCTACAGCAGATACTACCAGTGCCGGAAGCTGGAGACACTGAGTGACTGTGAGTCGGAAATTATGCATTTACTAAACCACACAGGTGAGATCTGAAACAAAGAAAAGTGTATAGAGCCTTTATATAAACTCTTTCACTGTCTAGTTGTGATGGACTAGATAGGCTGGCTAGGAGTGAAGAGGAGTGCTAAGGTGGACTCATCATACTGTGGAAATCATTTTACTGGCATTCATAATCAGGTGAAGTGCTACTGGCTTTGTGTGAGTTAGCTATTAACTATTATCCTGCAGGATGTCTCAGTCTGACAGTGATGTTGTCTGATGGCCCTACCAGCACTGAGTTGTGCCGTATCTTCACAGCATAAAACAGTCTCAACTGGCCTTGAATTCACACACACACACACACACACACACACACACACACACACACACACACAAACACACGATGCTTTTAAGTTAAGAAAAACAGTTCTACTATGAGGAGCTTCGATGGGCCCCAGAGCATCTTTGTGTTGCTGTTATTCACAATAATGTGCGAGATATGAAACTCTGGAAGAATTATTTCATGTTTTGTAATAATCATAGATCTCTGTGTATCCCAGGCCCTTTTCATTGTCCTTCTGAGTCATGCTATGCCAGCTTAATAGAGCTTGCCAAGCCAGTTGGTTTCTGTGTACTTTTAATTATGTTGTTGTCATTAACAAGAATTTGATAAGAGGACATGGTAAAAAAAAAAAAAAAAGTCTTATACTTTTGTTCTGGAATATTGGTGCCAGTTAAGAAAGCGTCACCCCACACTAAAGCCAACTCAACAGCCAGAGACCAGTATAGCAAAGCAGTGAGCATTGGCACTGCCAGAGCCTTCAACATGATGCCAGACGCAGGGAGGAAGATGGCTTCCCTTCACATCTCCTCACTGACAGGTTGGTGGGCACTTTGCCCATCTAGTTGCTGGATTTTCTTTTTGTTTTGTTTTGTTTTGTTTTGTTTGTTTGTTTGTTCATTTGTTTGTTTTTCAACTGCATTACAGTCCTGGGGCAGTGAAGATGAATTTAATGTAGGGGTTTCCTAGGAAATTGGCAAATTAAGTTGATTAATGGGATGTCTTGCCATTGCTTATGTTCATGATCATCTGTGATAATTGGAAATTACAACATTTTGGTCTCTGTTAGTAAATTTACTATTAACCAGTAATTTGACATACTACAATAGTGACCTTTGTTTGGGAAAAATAAAAGCTGTTTCTTTGAAAGCTTAGGACAATGTGTATTGTGGGGGGTTAGTATCCTCTCTCTCTCTCTCTCTCTCTCTCTCTCTCTCTCTCTCTGTCTCTGTGTGTGTGTGTGTGTGTGTGTGTGTGTGTGTGTGTGTGTGTGTGTTCCTCCTGCCGTTTTCTCTCCAGTTTTACCCAGAGGAATGTCTGTAAGGAAGAATCCTGGGCAAAGTCCAGGGACTTCTAGGTGACAGCTGTGCAGAGCTGGCATGGTACATCTTCCCATTGTTCTGGAGGGGGCTCCTAGGAGCCACAACAGTTAGCTGTGTCCTTCAGTCACCTCGGATGTAGTGCAAAGGTGCTTCTATTGAGGTTTGCCTCCTAACCTTCTTCACAAATAGAGGCTTGCCTGTGCCAGCCCTGAGGTTAGGAACCTCTGCGACAGAGTGTTCTGTTCCATGCTCCTTCCATCCAATGATGGCGAGCATCGCAAGCCCCATATCTGCTGACAAACTAAACCTTAGTTGGGCCCTGCTGTATCAAATACAGAGCTTAGCTGTGGAGTTAATGAGAAGGCTCTGAAAGCAAGCACAAGCTCTGTCTTCTCAAGGTTCTTTGATGTTCAGGAAAGACTTAACTGGTAGCTTTGAGGACCCTCCTTACTGCCCAGAGGCTAGAGAATGGGAGAGGGGTTTAGAAACTTTTTAAATCATCAGTAGGTCTTTCTCTTAGTATCAGAAGAATGGACAGGAAATCCTGGAGCTCCTCCTCTCCCACCTCAGTTTGGAAGCTTCCTAGGGCAGGAAGCCTAAGTACTATCTAAGGAGTTGGGAGGAAATGGTGAGACAAGGTGTGCTTTCTGCCTTTAGTGAAAAAGCTATCACATTGCCATCAAGTTGGTTTTCTCAGAGTATATTAATGCTATGCTCTGCACATGGAAGCTGCCTCCCTTCCTGCTGGGAGTTTTCCCTGCAACGTATCTCCTTTCAAAGTCCTGCAATCATGAACATTTCCTTAACTAGCTTTCCTTTTTTTTTTTTTTTGTTTTTGTTTTTGTTTTGTTTTTCGAGACAGGGTTTCTCTGTGTAGCCCCGACTGTCCGGGAACTCACTCTGTAGACCAGGCTTATTAGTAGCCATTCAGTGCCTGTCGCGAGCACTTGCCAGGCCTTCGCCTGGGGAGCCGGTTGTAACAGATGACAGAGGCGCTTGGTTGGTTTTATGCGTATATTCAACAGAACAAATACAACACCACAGGAAACAAGTCAATCCAAAGACTACAGCTATGATTGCAAATATCATAGG